>OX578138.1:152681650-152694150 GCA_951213105.1 Amaurobius ferox
CGTATAAAAACAATAGGCTTCCAGTGTTTACGGATTGTGATTTTTGTACCAAATTTTTTTCGAATCGCTCCATTCGTTCGTCAGTTATCGTCTCCACAGACTCACTGACACACACACAAACACACACAGTGATCACCTCAAAAATGTTTGATTCGTGATCCGGGATGCTTGAAACGTGCTGTCCCGTCGAAAACTCGAATTCGAATTTTCCACCCAGTCACAATACTTTCCTTATACATTATGTATATAAGGAAAGTATAAATGAATTATATGAAAAATAAAATAGGAAAAAAAAAAAGGAAATGGGCTGAAGATTATATAGCAATTTTAAAATTTGCTATTACAGAATCAATTTAATGGACTGTTCTAAAATCCTGCATTACTTTCCGATCAACCTGATATATTATAGAATAATAGCTAATTCAATTATTCTAAATTTATATATACGTACATATTTACATACTGCAATCACAGGAGTATATGTAAATATAAAAATACTATACCCCACTTGACTGTCTGCGTGTTACCATACTTTGAAAGTAGACCGATTTACTAACCGGAAAAATATTACTGCTTACCATGAAACAAAAAATCTGATGTGGGCAACACATGACTTTCCTTATATAATGCAATGAATTTACTACTTTTACAGTAAAAAAAAAATCTGATGTGGGCAACACATGACTTTCCTTATATAATGCAATGAATTTACTACTTTTACAGTAAAAAAGTCTGATGTGGGCAACACATGACTTTCCTTATATAATGTAATAAATTTACTACTTTTACAGTAAAAAAATAGGTTCTTCTTATAGTAGATACTTATATTCTATCCAAGATATTGAATTTTCGACAATTAGTCGTCAATTTCATTGATTTAGCGTCATTTTTATCCATTTGGCGAGATTTTCGTTAATTTGGCAACATTTCAAAATGTCGCCAAGTTGGCAACATTCCGCCAAATTCGTCGCCAAAATCTCGCCAAGCGTTATGGACGAAGAAATAAGTTATCCCTACAGCAGATAAATGACTATTGGCGTTCAAATACAAAAGTATTACTCAAAGTATCTTTTTTCATGAATGGAACGAGCTAAATCCACTATTACATATAAAAAATGAACATGTTTCTCAAAAGGAAATATATTTTTTTTTTATTTTATATGACTTTTTGATAATTTTTTTGAAAAATATGCAATATCTCAAGAACCGTTCATGTTAGCGTTCTAAAATTTATGTCAATCGTTTTTTAATGAAAAATTACATAAGAAATGTCTATTTACGTAACTTTATTGGCGGTTTTGATTTTTTGACAATTTTTTTTTAATTTCACGCGAAAATTTAGGGGGGTTCTGAATATTCGAGATTGCGTATAAAAACAATAGGCTTCCAATGTTTACGGATTGCGATTTTTGTACCAAATTTCGTTCGGATCGGTCCATTCGTTCGTCAGTTATCGTCTCCACAGACTCACTGACACACACACACACACACACACCTACTTTCACACCCACACACACAGACATCGCTTCAAAAATGTTTGATTCGTGATCAGGGATGCTTGAAACGTGCTCTCCCGTCGAAAACTCGAATTCGAATTTTCGACCCCGTCACAATACTTTCCTTATACATTATGTATATAAGGAAAGTAATAATTAACAAAACAAGAAAGATCAATCATGCTTAAAGCATTGATTACGAAACACTTTCCAACTTCAATGCAATTTTATTTAAAAAAGTCGAAAATGCAATACATTCCTCGGTAATATTTTAAAACTTATCACGATACTACATTGATTTATTATATTTGAAAACTTAAACCTTCATTGAAAAAAATGAACTTCATTCAAAAGACGGCATTGAAATATAAATTGCGTGGTTTAAATATCTCTAAAATGCAATACATTCCACGGTAATATTTTTAAATCTATCATAATACTACGATAATTTATTATATTTGAAAACTTCATCGAAAACAACTGAAATTCATTCAAATGACGTCATAGAAAAAATAACACGCCTGGATCTCTCTATAAAAGCAGGATTTCATTCATAACTTTCTTCATTTCATTCATCACAATACTATAATAATTTATTTTATTTAAAAATTAAGACCATGGAGCTACAATTCATAAACTTTATGCTTAAAACTTCATCGAAAAATATCGTCCTTCTGTTTATAAAATCAATTAATATTTCATTCATATCAGCCATGCAGACTCCATGGACTGAATTATTTTGTGTTAAAGAAATACAGTAATTCTAATACAACTCATTCTACATATTTTGCTGTTTACATTTTACATAGGTGAAAAATAGGCTTAATTGTAGAAATAATCAAATTTGAATGAGAATTTAAACTCAAATATATTGTCATTGTGTTGTTTTAGTATGTAGATGCACGGAATTTAAGCAGAAATAAAGTAGTTTTAGGATGGATACAACACTCAATATGAATTAAAAAGAACTTTAAAAAATCACGAATTTGAAACAAGATGGATGCCATATCTCATTTTGAAGTGGGTCATGTGATCGTTTCATATCATGGTCACGTGATCGTTTCATATAAGATGTGTAATTATTATTTTAATTTTTATTTAAAAAACTACTGAATATATTTAGCTGAATTTTTTTTTATATATTTTATGGAACAATTTGACTATTACCTAAAATTTTCGAAGCAATTTTTGAATTCTAAATCCGCTTAAAAAATGTTAGAAAAATTAGGTCCCATAGGGCTCAATGTATTTCATTTTTTCAACCCGGGTTCAATCCAAAACTAATTGTGTGATATTATTCATTTATATTCCCATAGGTCCTACAAACCGTCTGAACAACATACTAAAATTTCATTTTGATTAAGTCATTTTTACGGCAGTTATCGTGCTAACGGACAGACAGACAGACAGACAGACAGACAGACAGACAGACAGACAGAATGAACAAAGTCATAAACACTTTTCAACTTTGTTGTAAAGTGTTAAAAAACCACTTTTTTAATTGAGTCGAACTTTTAAAATAATCCAACATGGTATTTTGGACATATGTCTTAATGATGCGAATTTTAGTCAAAAATCGTACATTGATTAATATTTCTAGCATTTCAGAATCTCCCTGATTGACTGAAAATCCTCAAAGTTATGGAACTGCTTTCAGAAAATCACTATGATTTATTAGAAAGTTCATTTTTAATATTACCGTTTTCATTTACGAGTGATACTTCCTCATTTTCTTAAAAAATAAATGGCTGAAACACATGCATTTTTCCGTTCTTAGTTCTTTACCACAGGTGCCTTATAATTAAATTTCTTTACATTGGACGTTCGTTTCCGCGTTATTCAAGTTCCGTTTCACACAGGAGAGATAACATAAATTTCCTATATTTTCAACGGAGCTAAATTACTTTACGCTTATGATACTGTTCCGCGTCATGCAGATTCCGTTTCAAACAGGTTTGACTGTATACATATACGTTCTTTGCTGAATATAAAATATAAATATCCTTAAAATTCACAGTTATATGAAAATTCTAATAGTATTCTAAATGATATTGTTATTCAAAAAATATTGTTATTCAAATGTTAATTCAATTTTCTTAAAAAATATAAGAATATAATTTCTCGTTAAGCAGAATTATTTTCACGAGCAGATCTGAAGAGTAAAATATCCTAGCCCCATTTGTAAACAAATTTATAACAAAAAATATGAAATTAGATCAATACTACTGAATATCCGTTGAAAATCAACGCTCTCGCAATAGACAACCCCCAAATAACGTAATTTTTTTAATAATTCGCGTTTCACATTTATTCGGCAAATCGAAAATTTTGGTGTGCGGAACCCGCTAAAGAAGAAAATATTGGAAAATTGAAATTGCCGACTTTCTTCCTTTTAAACTAAATACCCGTACACCAAATTTGAAGTATCTATCTCATCACGAAGCATACTTTTTCTATCATGTCACCTTTCGACATTTTTGTGTGGTGTACACCCCCCCCCCCCCACACACACACACTTGATCATTTTAAATGATCATTTTAAAAAACTCTATTCTTCTTGGATTTTCTATCAGGTGACTGGCCTATATACCGAATATCAAGAATCTATCCTATTTTATAGGAGCAGTTTCTCATTTATTCCGAAAATCGAACATTTTGGTTGTGCGGCACCCCTAAATTAGGAAATATTTGAGACTAAAACTGCGCGTTTTCTTCCTTTCGAATTATCGACCCGTACACTAAATTTGAAGCCTCTATCCTATCGCGAAGCATGCTTTTCCATCATTTCACCTTTCGAACGTGTATCTGTGTAGCACCCCCTAAAATGAACATTTTTGAAGAACTATATTCGTCGATTTTTATCAGATGTTTATCCCATGTATCAAATATCAAGCCTTTATCACATTTTAAAGGAAGCGCATCGCCTTTATTCGGAAATTCTAACATTTTGGTGTGCGGCACCCCTTAAAGTAGCAAATATTGGAAATCTGAACGGTTTTTATCCTATCCCGAAGCATGCGTTTTCTATCATTTCACATTTCGAAAGTTTTTCTGTGTATCACCCCCTTAAATGAACATTTTTGAAAAACTGTATTCATCTTGGATTTTTTTTATCAAATAATGTGGCCATATATCAAATTTTAAGCCTGTATCACCTTGTAAAGGAAACGTTTTTTATTTGTTTGCCAAATCGAATATATTAGTATCCGGCACCCCCTTCAATAGCCAATGTTGGAAAACTGAAATTCCACACTTTCTTCATTTCCAACTATCTACCCGTACTCCGAATTTTAAGTCTCTATATCATCACGAAGCATGATTTTCCTGTCATTTCACCTTTCGAATGTTTTTGTGTGGAGTACCTACCCCCTTAAATGACCATTTTTGAAAAACTCCACTCTTCTTGCGTTTTCTATCAAATGTTTGGCCCATGTACCAAATATCAAGCCTATTTCACATTTTAAAAGTGGCATTTCTCATTTATTCCGAAAATCGAACATGTGGGTGTTCGACGGCCCCCAAAAGTAAAACATCGGAAAATTGAAATTGTACCCTTTCTTCCTTTCGAACCCATACACAAAATTTGAAGTCTCTATCTCATCGGAACACATGATTTTCTACCATTTCACTTTTCGAACATTTTGGCTTTTTCCCTTCTGCAGAACATTTTCGATAAATTCGATTTTTCCAGGAGTTTTGTCGAACGATCGACTGGTGGACCAAATTACAAGTCTATATCTATTCGGGAAGTGTTAATAACGCGTGGCAGACTGACAGACAGACGGACACTTGGCAATCTATATAAATAAAATTGAAAATCTCTCTGTCTGTCTGTCTCATCATCACGGGAGAACGGCTGAACCGAATTTAATGAAATTTTGAGGGTAGCCTTGAAATAGCCCCACTTAAAATTTAAACCACGTTTAGAGTTTTTAAGACCAGGAACTGTCGAAATATTAATAAAAAACGAAACTTTCATAGGAGTTCTCCTCTCTAACTCCCTGGTTTCTCCAAACGAAAAAGGTTAGAAATCGCTGATTTAAAACGTAAAAGTGAATTAAACTCTTTCTCTGTGTTTACTTGAAGTTTATTGTGCTTATCGGTCACTTTTGAAAATCGCAGATTTGAATGGCATGAATTTAAATGGAAACTCCATCACCATGGTTTATTTTTAACAGGCTCTTACTAGAAAATGAACACTACTACGAAATCGAAATGGTTATTGAATTATCAGCATTTTATGAGGAAGATTCTTTCTTATATTATGTTGCTCAGCAACGCAATTAAGTCAAATGTTTTTGTTAATTTTTATTATTATTTTTCTATTTGAATAATAAATAAATGGATATAAAAATATATCTTATAAATAAACGGTTTGATTTTTTAATTATATTAATTATGGACTCCGTACAGTACTTTAATTTATTTTGGCAAAGAGTTTTCAAACTTATATATTGTGTTTAGCCAATAAACTCATATATTGTGTTTAGCCAATAAACTTATTTAGCCTGTGGCGATTGTGCGTCGCCGTAGTCCCGAACCAGGGACCAGATGCATTGTAGACCGACATTATAATCACTGAGCAAAAGCTAGCTCCTTCTCTGTTCTTATAATTCGGGTATTGCTCGTGAGGCATCTTTTGATAGATGTCTTTACTGCCGCACACTCCCCTCGCTGATGAGGAAGGCCGAGAGGCGTGTCGCCTCGGCGTGACGTCAGGGCCGGGAGGCGTGTTGCCTCGGCGTGACGGACAGTTGTGGTCTGTGGCGATTGTGCGTCGCCGTGGTCCCGAACCAGGGACCTGATGCATCGTAGACCGACATTATAATCACTGAGCAAAAGCTAGCTCCTTCTCTGTTCTTATAATTCGGGTATTGCTCGTGAGGCATCTTTTGATAGATGTCTTTACTGCCGCAAGCCGATTGTTGAAGCACAATAAGAGTAGAAAGGGTATATGTTCTAATACAATTTTAGTGTTTCCATTTAGTAAAAACAAACGGGATCAGGATGTTTTATTCTTCAGATTTGCAAATTCAGATCTACAAATTTGGTGGGATATCGCAACTTTGCAACTTTTCTTAAACGTTGCCAAAATGACGGAAATGTCGCTAAATTGATAAAAACAACGTTAAGTCAATGAAATTAATTTTGTTTGTTAGAAGAAAGTACTGACATGATGTTTCAGTAGCATTTGTTCGTCAGTCCAACCGTCCTACTTAGTAATACATTTAGCGAATTTTTAAAATGTCGCCAAATTGATAAAATTGCGCTAAATCAATGAAATTAATTGTGTTTTGTTAAGGGATAGTATTGTGATAATGTTTCATCAATTTGTCGCCAAGTGGGGCTGTCTTAATTGCTACAGTGCCACTTGGCGATACATTTGGAAATTTTTTAAAATGTAAATATTTTAATTATTAAATATTTTAATAGAATATTTTGAATAACAACGTTATTTAGAATACTATAAGAATTTACACATAATTGTGGATGTTAAGTTTCTTTATATTATATTTTCCATACGAAGAACGAGTATACTGCTGGTTAGTATATTTAGATAGATATGCTAAAATGAAAGCACTAAAGCTGTATTAGAAGGTATGTATATACCAGTACTACTTTTACTCTATTTTAACAATCGGCTAAACGCAATATTTGAGTCAAACATGATATATGAGTTTGAAAAGTTTTTTGCCAAATTAATTATATGGCGTAAGAAATTGAAAATACCAATCATTTTTGTGTAATATTTAAGGTAAATATTAGAAGGTCTTAATTGGCATAATCCAGTGACAAATGCAATTCCGATGAAATATACATATATATATACATTTATTTTATTATTTAAATTGGAAAAGATTTAATAAAATCGTCTGCTGTATAAATACCTTGAATTTGATTCCGTTACTATGCAACAATAAATTGACGATAAAAATATCGTCTTCATAATGCTTTCTTTATGGGAGATTCGTTTTGTATTGATATCTCGATAACTCGAATATTTTACGGCTAGCCGCAAAATTTTATGAAATTCGGTGAAGTCGTTCTTTCGTTATGATGAAACACACACATACACATACACACAAACAGACATATAGACAAGATTTAATAAAATCGTCTGTATACATTGAATTTGATTCCGTTACTATGCAACATGATATATTTTTCTTCAAATAAATTGGCGATAAAAATATCGTCTGCATAATGCTTTCTCTATGCTAGATTCGTTTTGTATTGATATCTCGATAACCCTTGATCCTAAAAACTCGAATTATGGGCTAAATCAGTAGTGCACAACCCGCGGTCCTCGGCCTAATCGTGTGCGGCCCGCCGCCACCCTCAGCTTGGCGAGCACATAAAGAAAAAAAATTCCAAGACTTTCGCAAAAAAAAAAAGGGGGGGGGGGGAAGAAAAGAAAAACTGCATCATAAAATTTTATAAACTTTTTTTTATATCAAATTTTCTTTAAGTTTTCGACTACAAAACATATAAAAGAGCAAATCAAACAGCTTTAAATTAAAAATTATCTATTTTTTACAATGAGAAGTGGAATGTTTGAATTCATACCCTGCCATGGTAGTCCTTCGTTGGCTTGCTGTTGGCGAGAATTTTCTGTACGGTAAACCTAAGCCGGAAACTGGAATGTGTTTGTTGTAGGAGGAGAATTTGGAGAAATATTGAAAATTCACACTAAAAAAACGATAACATTATTCGGGAGCACCTACTTATGTGAACAATAATTTTCATTAATGAAACAAGTGAAATCAAAAGGTCGTTGTCGTGTAACTGATGAACACTTGGAGGGAAACCAATGGATCGCTGTATCCAACATTGAACCAGACATTGAAAGAATAATGGAAACCAAACAATGTCAAATTTCCCACTAGCTCTACAAAAAAAATAAAAGGAATTTGGTGATGTCTGTTCGTTTTTGAAGCAAGTGAGTTGTTTTGTTCATTTCTGTATTTGTTTTTAATTTTCACTTTTAATTTTTTGTTTCGGTATTTACTAAAAATATATTGCTGGATGGTACCCCCCCCCCCCCCTTGTGGCCCGCCGTTGCTTAGTCTATGTGAAATTGGCTTGCAGGTGCTAAAAGGTCGTGCACCCCTGGACTAAATTTTAAGAAGGACTGTATTTTACGGTTATCCACAAAATTTTATGAAATTCGGTGGAGTCGCTCTTCTGCTGTGATGAAACACACAAACAGGCATATAGACAAATTTTCAATTTTATGCATACAGATTGCAAATATAAAGAATTCTTAGAAAACTCCTTAATTGCGCTTAAGAGTAAAGTGACTATGCCCAATCGAGTAAAAGTGTGTGCAGCGCTCCTAATGGGGAATTTAAAACCGTAGGATATCAAACTCAGCTACAAAGCGAGATAGAAAAAATATATATATAAACTTGTGGAACATTGTCTAATTTATTAATTACTGAAGTTGACACTAAGAACGGACAAAATGTCTATACGGAAATAAATAAATACCAGTTATAAATATTCAGTAGCGCTGAAAACATTTTTTTTCAATAAGATTTGTCCATTTTACTATAGATGGACCTAACGTATACATTCAAAAACATTTCCATTTAAAGTTATTAGTGTACGTACGGACTTTTCTAAAAATGAAAACTGTATTTATTAAGTTAAGAACTACACTTCTCTAATAAATGCACTACTTTAGAAATATGAAAATAAATTACTGAAAGTTAAAAAAATCGTAAACGCCAGCTTCCCTCCCTTACCTAATTTGTGAACACTGTTCTATGAACGAACACATATCCTACCTTAAATTGATTTCCTGTCGCGGACGAGATCGATGATGTTGTTGGTCGAGCAGTATTCTGTAACGTTCTCTAGCGTAAATTCTGACCTATTATTTGCTAATTTACAAATATAATCCGTGCTTATCTCCAAACAATGTCCACGATTTGATATTCTATAAAATCTATGAAATACCGTTGCAGGACATCGAAATTCCGAGCAATATGAGGACTTCTACAAATGGACTAAATATTCGAGGTTTGCAGATTAAAATTAAATACGCATTAATATGCGGGCTGTCAGTATGTATTAGTATTTTGTTTTATTATATACAAATAAGTATATTTAAGTACCAAAAATATAGTCCGTGTAAATTAAATGTATCTATGTAGTGATATCAGAATTGCCAAAATGGCATTTTAAATGATACTGATACTATAGTATATCTGAAATTCAATTTCATACTATTTAATTATTTTTAGTTTTACGTAAGGTTTTTCATAGACTTCAGACAACAACCCCCTCTTTTTTTTAAATAAAATTTAAGGTTAGGAGGGAGCGGCGGCCAACAGGTTCCCGTTTGGGTTCGAACTCGAGACGAAGGGCATGGTAATTCCGGCTCCTACAGCTGTAAACAGACTTTTTGAAAAAAAAAGTGAAATTGGGAGGGAGTGAATTTCTCAAACATAATTAATAACTACACT
Organism: Amaurobius ferox; assembly: GCA_951213105.1. Taxonomy (NCBI): domain Eukaryota; kingdom Metazoa; phylum Arthropoda; class Arachnida; order Araneae; family Amaurobiidae; genus Amaurobius; species Amaurobius ferox. Next base: position 152,691,618 of record OX578138.1, read on the forward strand.
TGGAATATATATATTTTTTTTTGTAAAAACGAAATTAATTTTAGTGTCATATTTTCTTTTCGATGAAATTTGCATTCTGTAAAGTATTAAATAACAATAAAAAATATTTAATTTAAAGAAAAACCGATTATCGAACAAGCGAAAAGTAAAATGATACCAATTAGTTTTAAAAATACGATATTAGCACTAAATGATAAAATATAAATACACAATTATTAACCAGAAAATCGATCAAAATCTTCATCCATTTAATCGGCTGCACAAATGTTGTAAAGATTATAGCTGCCCCAACCGGAAAGTGCATCACGGATCTTTATACTAGCCAGACGATGCTCTACCGTTGTGCTACTGGAACGGAATTGCAAACTCTTATCGTCAAAATGGATTCTGAATTGTCTGCAATGTCTTCAGTCAAAAAAAAAAGAAATAGATATTACGAACGGAATTTCAATGAGACGTAAAATGTCTTACAATTTTAAAAGGGAATTATATTCAGATTGAAAAATATGATTGGAATTTTTCTGCTTTCATTTTTTCCACTATTTCAAGGTACCCGCTAATAGAGAATTATGTAGTCGAAAGCCCAGACCATCCGACTCGTCCGAGGACTAAGAGCAACAAAATGGATGGTCGGGAAAATTATGTAGTGTAATATCTCAATAGCGAAAAATAATTCAATCATGGAACTCGTTCTGCTACCTTAAGGGATACGCTAATACATGTTTAACTGTATTATTTCAATAGAATCATACACAAACAAGAAAGGTCATTCATGCATGAAGCATTGATTATGAAGCACTTTTCAACTGAGATGCAGTTTTATTTAAACATCTTTAAAATGCGATACATTAAGCGCTGATATATTTTAAATTATCACAACAATTTGTGAATTTTACAAACGAAGCATTCTGTGAATTTTAACTTCACTTAAAAAATGTTTTAAAGATGAGGTCCCATAGGGTTCAATGTTTTTCTTTTTTTCAACCCGGGTTCAATAACTAATTGGGTGATATTATTCATTTACATCCCCATCTGTCCCACAGACCGTCTCAACAACATACTAAAATTTAATTTTAATAAAATCCTTTTTAAGGCAATTATCATGCGAACGGACAGACAGACAGACAGAATGAATTAACAAAGTCATAAACACTTTTCAACTATGTTGGAAAGTGTTAAAAACGCAAACTTCCTCTGAATTTCGGCGATTTTCCGTTTAATCACACTACACAGCTTCCTAATACTTCTTTATAATAAAATGTTTTCCTCAAATTAAGCAGATTCCAATGTGTTTCGATTTTTCAAATTATTATGTTTTTCATTCTTTATTCTTTAACTTCTTTACGCAATGCATTTCTACATAATATTTCAAGTACAATCGCAAGTACGTATTTATCTCCAAAAAACTACCATTAGTTCGAATTATGAATGATAATTTTCAGGAGAACACTGCTGAACAATTGGGTTAAATATTCGTGGTTTTTTTCTTTCATTTCGTGACGGTGCTGAATATTTAGCTCGCTTGTTGCCACACCAAGTTATATAATCATTATACCTATTCTTGTTTGTTTCGCATGTTGTTGCCACTCCCCCAGAAACACGATATTTCGTGCCGTAAAATTTATTCACAGATTCGTATAACTTGCATATAAATAGCTGGTTTAATTGTTCTTTTATTCTGTGCTTTAAAGATTTCTAAAATTAGGTTGCAGTTATTGTGTGTTGCATATGTTACAAATTTTATGTTTCTGTCTGAAGACATTTATGACACACGTACCAAATAACATCTTAATTGTTGACTAAATCCCGTTTTGTAAGTTACACCAGTGGTAAAGAATCTTGGCGTAATATTTTGCTCCAAGAATAGCATGTAATGTGGACTTTCTGAAAAATTGAACAAATATCGCACCAATATATTACTTTCCTTATATACATAATAAGAAAAGTATTGTGACGGGGTCGAAAATTCGAATTCAAGTTTTCGACGGGAGAGCACGTTTCAAGCATCCCTGATCACGAATCGGACATTTTTGAAGTGATGTATCTGTGTGTGTGTGTGTGTGTCAGTCAGTCTGTGGAGACGATATCTCATGAACGAATGGAGCGATTCGAATGAAATTTGGTACAATACTCACAATCCATGAATACTGGAAGCCTATTGTTTTAAAACACTATCGAATGTTCAGAAACTCCCCCTAAATGTTCGAGTGAAATTCTGAAAAAATCATAAAAAAATCAAAACATTTATTAAAGTTCCGCAAATAGATATTTCTTATGTAATTTTTCCTTAGAAAATGATTGACATAAACTTTAGAACGCTAGCATGAACCGTAATTGAGATATTGCACATTTTTCAAATAAATTTATAAAAAAAATCTCATAAATTAAAAAAAAAATGTTAACTGTTGAGAAACATGTTCACTTTTCATATGTAATATCATGCGATACATTTGGTGACATCATTGTCGTGGATCTAGCTTATTTCATTCACGAGGAAATATACTTTGAGTAATACTTTTGTATTTGAACGGCA
>OX578138.1:152699150-152889150 GCA_951213105.1 Amaurobius ferox
TTCGGGATGGGATAGAGACTTCAAATTTGGTGCGGGTAGATAGTTCGAAAGAAAGAACATGTGCAATTTCAGTTTTCCGATATTTTCAACTTTTGGGGGTGCCTCAAAACCAAATGTTCGATTTTTCGAATAAATAAGAAACGCTGATTACTTAATTTACCTTAATCGGTAGTTGCTTATTGTGGGACCTTTGATTTTTAACGGGTATTCGACTAGTAGATTCCTAATAACGATTATTACTCAACCCAATGAATACAAAATGGAATTGGGACTGACGAACTGAAGCTTCAAATCATGTGTCGGTCGCATCAATTTTTATAAATCCGTCCCATGTCTTCTATTTTCTTTAACAGTAGCCGACCGCGTTCTTCGTTGGCCATTCATAAATGGCTCAGCTGTGTGGCCTTTTGAAGTTGATCCGATCACTTTAAATGGATTTAACTTGCTCAGTCTGTCGAATAAGAAGATCTCGAAGTTCAGTCGCTAGGTATTGCTACACTCGCATAAGCCCTTTCCATTCCAACTGAATATATGTCTCTAGCTCAAAGTACTGTTTGAAGACTTCCTGCATAAATACGTTTTTTTTTATGAAGTTAGAAAATCTCTATATGTCATAATAATAGAAAACAAAAACATTCGGTATTGTCATATTTTAAAAAGTGTATAATATGAAAAATAGTCCCTATAGGAGTGTAATGAAAAAAAAAATCGGATGTGGGCAGCACATGACTTTCCCTGCAGACTTATGTCCACTACGTTCTCTTTATTTTAATTAAATTTAATTTACTTTTAGTTCTCATTTGGTAACTGGACTTATTTGTAAAGGTGGCATAGAGAAAATACGAAAAAGCTAAAATATCTCGAAAACGGCTAGTTCTAGTGTAATGGGGTTGGTCTTATTCTTTTCTTCGTTAAAAATTACGTATAAAACTGGCATTCAATGGACATATTTGAGTATATGTAGTTTTTTATTTTAGATTTTGTCGATTTTTGCGGGCCATTTTGCAAAAAAGGCAAGTTATTTTTTTCTGAATCTTACCGAAATCTAATCCGCACCAGAGTAACCAACAAGCGACTTATCACCCGAATTTTGTGAAATTCGGTAGATTAGTTTTTCAGTTAGAGTGGATACAGACAATTTTTGCGGCCATTTCGCAAAAAAGGGAGGTTTTTTTTTATTTCGAATCGTACTAAAAACTAATCAGCACCAGGGTCACACCCAAGTGACTTATCTAGCAAAGTTTATGAAATTCGGCCCATTAGTTTTTAAGTTAGAATGGATACATACATTGCAGAGACACACACAGACACACACACAGACTCACACACAGACTCACACAGAGACGTCACGCTAAAAATAGTTTTTTCGTATTCTAGAGATCTCGAAACATGTAGATCCGTCGAAAACTCCAGTTGCGATTTTCGGCATGATCCCAATACTTTCCCTATACATTGCCATGTATTGCAGGAAAAGTAAAACGTCTTATGTAGAGAGCAAAAGGCTATCTCTAAACACTCATATTATTTTTTTTTCATGTATTCCGCAATACATTAATTTGAGTTTTAATGCGCAAAATAACGCATAATAAATTATGAAAAAAAAGAGCAAATTTTCAATGTTGTCCCCTATAAAACAGTACCGTGCAGGAAATGTAGAAAATAAATTTTAATCTATCTTGATACTAATAGTGTAAGCAGACTCAATTTAGAACAATAATATATACATCTTATCATTATCAGAAATTGATATTAGGCAAAATTGCCTTAACAATTTAATCTGTCTACACCCTCATTTCCCTTTGACAATTTTGCATAATATCAATTCTGAATAATAATAAGATTTAAATTGTTGTTTGGAATTACATCTGCCTACACTATCAAATTTGTTTAATTTTGGGTGTGATTAAAATTTATTTTATGCTTTTCCATGTGCCCCAATTATGCAGTAGTAGAACATAGAACACTTGTTTAACACTTTCCAATATAGTTGAAAAGTGTTTATGACTTGGATCATTTTGTCTGTCTGTCTGTTCGCACGATAACTGCCATAAAAATGGCTCAAAATGAAATTTTAGCATGCGGTTGAGACGGTCTGTGGAACATACGGGAATTTAAATGAATAATATCACCCAATTAGTTTTGGATTGAACCCGGGTTGAAAAAATGAAATAAATTGAAATCTATGGAACCTCATCTTTCAAACATTTTTTAAGCAAAGTTAAAATTCACAAATTGCTTCGAAAATTTTGGGAAATATTCAAATTATTCAATAAAATATATAAAAAGAAATTCAGACAAATATATTTTGTAGATATTTAAATAAAAATTAAAATAATAATTGCACCCATAATATATGACGAGATCACGTGACCCACTTCAAAATAAAATATGGCATCCATATTTTTTCTCAGTGTAAAAATCGTGATTTTCAAAGTTCTTTTAAATTTGTATTTAGTGTTGCATCCTTCCTAAAACCGCTTTATTTTTGCGTATTTTCTCTGCACCTATATTCTGAGCCAAAGTGATTACAATATTTTTTTTCCCTGCAATACATGGTAATGTATAGGGAAAGTATTGGAATCATGTCGAAAATCGAAATTCGAGTTTTCGACGGATCTACACGTTTCGAGACCTCTTGAATACGAAAACACTATTTTAGCGTGACGTCTGGGTGTGTGTCTGTCTGTGCAAATTTTGTATCCACTCTAATTGACCGAGTAATTGACCGAATTTCATAAAATTTGGTCACTTGCGGGCGAATCTGGTGCTGATTAGTTTTGGGTACGATTCGGGATAAAAGAACCCGCCTTTTTTTGCGAAATGGCCCCCAAAAGCTTGTATCCACTCTAGCGGAAAAACTAATGAACCGAATTCCACAAAATTTGGTAGGTAAATTACTTGTGGGACACCCTGGTGCTGATTAGATTTTGGTACGATTCGGAAAAAAAACCTGTTTTTTTTGCGAAATGGCCTGCAAAAATCGTCAAAATCTAAAATAGAAAACTACGTATGCTCAAATATATCCATGAAATGCTTGTTTAATACGTACTTTTTAACGAAGAAAAGAATAAGACCAACCCCATTACACTAGGACTATCCGTTCTCGAGATATTTTAGTTTTTTCGTATTTTGTCTACGCCACCTTTGAAAATAAGTCCAGTTATCAAATGAGAACGAAAATTGAATTAAAAGTGAATTAAATGTAATTATAATAAAAATAACGTGAATATAAGTCTGCAGGGAAAGTCATATGCTGTCCACATCAGATTTTTGAGTTTACATGATCATCAAGCTTTGATTATGAAACATTTTCTAACTGAAATGAAATTCTATTTAAACATCTCTAAAATGCGATGCATTCAGGCTTGATATATTTTAAATTATCATATTACTACATTAATTTATTATATTTGAAAACTTAAAACTTCATCGAAAAAAATGAACTTTATTCAAATGACGTCACCGAAATATAAATCGTCTGGCTGTCTATGTAAAATCAATGATTATTTCATTCATATCACTTTTATTCCATACTTCAGAACTAAATAATTTTGCGTGACAAAAATTCAGCAATTCTGATACAACTGAGCTTACAATCACTTGTGTACATTCTGCATTCATTAAAATTAGCCTTCGTTGTAAAAATTATCAAAGTTTGATAATCATTTAAACTCAAAATATTGTAATTGCGTTGCTACAGGATATAAATATACAGAAAAGACGCAAGAAAAGCGGTTTCAGAACGGATGCAACACTAAATATAAATGTAAAAGAACTAACAAAAATCACAATTTTTAAACTGAGAAAAAAAGATAGATGCCATATTTCATTTAAATGGATCACGCGACCTCTTCATGTAATGTGAGTGTAATTATTATTTCAATTTTTATTTAAGAAACTAGCAAACATGTTTTGCTGAAATTTTTTTCATATGTTTTATGGGATAATTTGAATATTTTTTAAAATTTTGGAAGCAATTTGTGAATTTTAACGTCGCTTAGAAATGCTTTAAAAATTAGGTCCCATAGGGTTCAATGTATTTCACTTTTTCAACCCGGGTTTAATCCAAAAGTAATTAGGTGATATTATTCATTTAAATTACCGTACGTCCCATATACCGACTCAGCAACATACTAAAATGTCATTTTGATAAAATCATTTTTACGGCAGTTATCGTGCGAACGGACATACATACAGAATGAACAAAGCCATAAACATTTGTTAACAATGTTGTAAAGAGTTAAAATCTATATAAATAAAAATGAAAATCTGTCTGTCTGTCTGTCTGTCTGTCTGTCTGTCTGTCTGTCTGTCTGTCTGTCTGTCTGTTTGTCACACCATCACGGGAGAACGGCTGAACCGAATTTGATGAAATTTTGTGGGTAGCCCAGAAATAGCCCCACTTAAAATTATATCCGTGTTTTGAGTTTCTACGACCAGTGGTTCTCGAGATATTAGTAAAAAACGAAATTTTCGTTCGTCTCATCATCACGGAAAAACGGCTGAACTGAATTTAATGAAATTTGGTGAATAGCCTTGAAATATCCCCCCATAAATTTTGTCCAAGTTTCGAGTTTCTAAGACCTGGGGTTGTCGAGATATTAATGAAAAACGGAACTTTTTCCTAGGAGTTCTACTCCCTAACTCCGTGGTTTATCCAAACGAAAAGCTTGAAAATCGTTTGAAAGTGAATTAAAATTTAATCTCTGAGTTTGATGGGAGATTTTTTGCGTTAATTAGTCACTTTCTGAAAACATGAATTGTTTGAAACATGATTTAAAGGGGAAATCTATCTCCATGGTTCATGGTTTATTTAAAACAAGCTTTTACGGAACAATGAGAAGTATAGAGAAATCAAATTCGTTATTTAATTTCGCAGTTTATGTTATAAGACATGACATATTTAACATGTTATAAGATTCTATCTTATATCATGTTACTCAGAAACGCAATTAAATTAAATCTGTCTGTTAATTTTAATAATTATTTTCTCGATTTGAATAATAAATAAATGGATATAAAAATATATTTTAGAAAAGAACGATTTGATTTTTCTTATAGCATTTTTGACTGGATAATATCAATTACGGTCTTCAGGTTTAAAAATTATTATTATTTATATTTTCGGGGATTATTGATTCAAGGATTATTGATATTTTCAAGTTATTATGCAATTATTTTATTATGACAAAAATTGTTTAAACTCATATATTGTATGTTGTACGAATCTTCTACAAATACACGTGTATATCTTTTAATCTACGAGAATATAAGTAGTACAGGTATATTGACATATGTTTTGATATATATTGGCATATATTGGAATCAATTACGACCTTCTGGTATAAAGAGTACGGATATTATTGATGTTTTCAATTTATTACGTCATCTCATTTATTTTGGCAAATATTTTTGAGACGCATATTGTAATACGGGTAATCTTCTACTAACACATTGGCATATTTTCTGATCTGCGACAATATAATTAGTACGGGGTTGCATATATTCATTCAATTCCTATTTTTTCTTCTGTAAATTTGCTTACAAAAGGGGGCAGGATGTTTTATTCTTCAGATCTGATCGTGAAGATAATTTTGCATAGTGAGAACATATATTCTTAAACTTCTCTTTAGGAGCAATAAATTTAATATTTTAACAGAATTTGCACATGATTGCGAACTTTAAGTTTCTTTAAATTATACACTCCGTACGAATAACGGGTGTGCTGTTAGTGGTTAATAAATTTTAACATTTTAGGAGGATATATCATGTTGCTCGGCATCGCAATTAAATTAAATGTGTTTGTTAATGTTTTTATTATTTTTTTTCGATTTAAATAATAAATAAATGGATAAATGGATATAAAAGTATATCTTATGAATGGACGGTTTGATTTTTCTTTTAATTATATTAATTGCTGACTGCGTACATCAATTTCATTTATTTTGGCAAAGAGTTTTCAAGCTTATATCGAATTTAGCTACTAAACTCATATATTGTGTTTAGCCAATAAATTCATATAGCCGATTGTTGAAACAGCAAAAAGAGTAGAGCGGGTATATCTTCTAATACAATTGTAGTGTTTTTATTTAGTATATTGAAACGGGATAAGAATGTTTCATTCAGATCTGCAAATTCAAAGCTACGAATTTGGAGGGATATCGCTAATTTGACAACTTTTCTTAAACTTTGCCAAATTGACGGAAATGTCGCCAAATTGATATAAACGACACACAAACAGCTGCCATAAACCTTCGGGTTGGTCGTGTGGCTTGGGTCTTCTACATATCAATGAAATTTTTTTTTGTTTTGTTAGAAGAGAGTACTGAAATGATGTTTGGTTAGCATTTATCTGTCAGACCAACCATCCTACTTAGTAATACATTTAGCGAATTTTTAAAATGTCACCAAATTGATAAAAATGTTTTCAAATCTATAAAAATATCTTGAAATTGATAAAATTGCGCTACATAAATGATATTAATTGTGTTTTGTTAGGGGATAGTATTGTGATGATATTTCGTCAATTTGTCGCAAAGTGGAACTGTCAGTTCTACAGTCCCACTTGGCGATAAATTTGGCGATTTTTTAAAATGTCGCTAATTTGACGAAACTGTCGCCAAATATTTCATAGAAATATAACTATTTAGACGATATTTTTTCTACCAATTTATTTGAAGCAAATGATATCATGTCGCTTAGCAACGGATTTAAATCCAATGTGTTTATGCGGCAGACGATTTTTATTAAATCCTTTCCGATTTGAATAATGAAGATATGTATATAAAATAAATTTCATTGCCATTTCATTTTGGACTGGATAATATCAATTATACTCTTCAGGTTTAAACATTATTATTATTGATATTTTCCGGAATTATTGATTCAGGGATTATTGATATTTTTAAGTTATTACGCCATTGTTTTATTGCGGCAAAAATTGCTGACACACGCATATTGTACGTTGTACGAGTAATCTTCTAGGAATGCACGGGTATAACTTCTGACCTACGAGAATATAAGTAGTACAGGTATATTGGCATATATTTTGACATATATTGGCATATATATTGGAATCAAGTACAGTCTTCTGGTATGAAGATTAAGGGTATTAATTATATATTCAATTTATTACGTCGTCTGTAGTATTTTACCAAAAAACATTTGAGACTCATATTGCAAAACGGGTGATCTTCTACTAATAATCGGACATTATAAGTAGTACATGTATATCTTCCCATATAATTTTAGCACTTTAATTTTGACATATATTGGAATAAATGACTGTCTTCAGATTTAAAGATTACGGGTTTATTGGTATTTTCAATTTATACATGTAATCTACTAATACAGGTTATATTGTCTAATATTCGCGTATATAATTAGTACGGGTCCCATACAATTTTAACGCTTTTATTTTGCATATATTGATTCAATTCCATATTTTTTTTTATATGTGCTTACATAAGGGGTCCAAGATGTTTTATTCTTCAGATATGTCCATGAAGATAATTTTATATAGCGAGAACAGAGATTCTTAAACTTCTTTTTAGGAGCATTATATTAAATATTTTAACAGAATATTTTGATTAAACATGTCATTTAGTATACTATAAGAATTTGGGCATGATTATGAATTTCAAGTTTCTTTATATTATATACTCCGTACGAAGAACGGGTATGCTGCTAGTCTATATAAATAAAAATGAAAATCTGTCTGTCTGTCTGTCTGTTTGTCACACCATCACGGGAGAACGGCTGAACCGAATTTGATGAAATTTTGTGGGTAGCCCAGAAATAGTCCCACTTAAAATTATATCCGTGTTTTGAGTTTCTACGACCAGTGGTTCTCGAGATATTAGTAAAAAACGAAATTTTCGTTTGTCTCATCATCACGGAAAAACGGCTGAACCGAATTTAATGAAATTTGGTGAATAGCCTTGAAATATCCCCCCATAACTTTTGTCCAAGTTTCGAGTTTCTAAGACCTGGAGTTGTCGAGATATTAATGAAAAACGGAACTTTTTCCTAGGAGTTCTACTCCCTAACTCCGTGGTTTATCCAAACGAAAAGCTTGAAAATCGTTTGAAAGTGAATTAAAATTTAATCTCTGAGTTTGATGGGAGATTTTTTGCGTTAATTAGTCACTTTCTGAAAACATGAATTGTTTGAAACATGATTTAAAGGGGAAATCTATCTCCATGGTTCATGGTTTATTTAAAACAAGCTTTTACGGAACAATGAGAAGTATAGAGAAATCAAAATCGTTATTTAATTTCGCAGTTTATGTTATAAGACATGACATATTTAACATGTTATAAGATTCTATCTTATATCATATTACTCAGAAACGCAATTAAATTAAATCTGTCTGTTAATTTTAATAATTATTTTTTCGATTTGAATAATAAATAAATGGATATAAAAATATATTTTAGAAAAGAACGATTTGATTTTTCTTATAGCATTTTTGACTGGATAATATCAATTACGGTCTTCAGGTTTAAAAATTATTATTATTTATATTTTCGGGGATTATTGATTCAAGGATTATTGATATTTTCAAGTTATTATGCAATTATTTTATTATGACAAAAATTGTTTAAACTCATATATTGTATGTTGTACGAATCTTCTACAAATACACGTGTATATCTTTTAATCTACGAGAATATAAGTAGTACAGGTATATTGACATATGTTTTGATATATATTGGCATATATTGGAATCAATTACGACCTTCTGGTATAAAGAGTACGGATATTATTGATGTTTTCAATTTATTACGTCATCTCTTTTATTTTGGCAAATATTTTTCAGACGCATATTGTAATACGGGTAATCTTCTACTAACACATTGGCATATTTTCTGATCTGCGACAATATAATTAGTACGGGGTTGCATATATTCATTCAATTCCTATTTTTTCTTCTGTAAATTTGCTTACAAAAGGGGGCAGGATGTTTTATTCTTCAGATTTGATCGTGAAGATAATTTTGCATAGTGAGAACATATATTCGTAAACTTCTCTTTAGGAGCAATAAATTTAATATTTTAACAGAATTTGCACATGATTGCGAACTTTAAGTTTCTTTAAATTATACACTCCGTACGAATAACGGGTGTGCTGTTAGTGGTTGATAAATTTTAACATTTTAGGAGGATATATCATGTTGCTCGGCATCGCAATTAAATTAAATGTGTTTGTTAATGTTTTTATTATTTTTTTTTCGATTTAAATAATAAATAAATGGATAAATGGATATAAAAGTATATCTTATGAATGGACGGTTTGATTTTTCTTTTAATTGTATTAATTGCTGACCGCGTACATCAATTTCATTTATTTTGGCAAAGAGTTTTCAAGCTTATATCGTATTTAGCTACTAAACTCATATATTGTGTTTAGCCAATAAATTCATATAGCCGATTGTTGAAACAGAAAAAGAGTAGAGCGGGTATATCTTCTAATACAATTGTAGTGTTTTCATTTAGTATATTGAAACGGGATAAGAATGTTTCATTCAGATCTGCAAATTCAAAGCTACGAATTTGGAGGGATATCGCCAATTTGACAACTTTTCTTAAACTTTGCCAAATTGATTCTACCAATTTATTTGAAGCAAATGATATCATGTCGCTTAGCAACGGATTTAAATCCAATGTGTTTATACGGCAGACGATTTTTATTAAATCCTTTCCGATTTGAATAATGAAGATATGTATATAAAATAAATTTCATTGCCATTTCATTTTGGACTGGATAATATCAATTATACTCTTCAGGTTTAAACATTATTATTATTGATATTTTCCGGAATTATTGATTCAGGGATTATTGATATTTTTAAGTTATTGCGCCATTGTTTTATTGCGGCAAAAATTGCTGACACACGCATATTGTACGTTGTACGAGTAATCTTCTAGGAATGCACGGGTATATCTTCTAACCTACGAGAATATAAGTAGTACAGGTATATTGGCATATATTTTGACATATATTGGCATATATATTGGAATCAAGAACAGTCTTCTGGTATGAAGATTAAGGGGATTAATTATATATTCAATTTATTACGTCGTCTGTTGTATTTTACCAAAAAACATTTGAGACTCATATTGCAATATGTGGGTAATCTTCTACTAATAATCGGGCATTATAAGTAGTACGTGTATATCTTCCCATATAATTTTAGCACTTTAATTTTGACATATATTGGAATAAATGACTGTCTTCAGATTTAAAGATTACGGGTTTATTGGTATTTTCAATTTATACATGTTATCTACTAATACAGGTTATATTTTCTAATATTCGCGTATATAATTAGTACGGGTCCCATACAATTTTAACGCTTTTATTTTGCATATATTGATTCAATTCCATATTTTTTTTTATATTTGCTTACATAAGGGGTCCAAGATGTTTTATTCTTCAGATATGTCCATGAAGATAATTTTATATAGCGAGAACAGAGACTCTTAAACTTCTTTTTAGGAGCATTATATTAAATATTTTAACAGAATATTTTGATTAAACATGTCATTTAGTATACTACAAGAATTTGGGCATGATTATGAATTTCAAGTTTCTTTATATTATATACTCCGTACGAAGAACGGGTATGCTGCTAGTGAATCTATATAAATAAAATTGAAAATCTCTCTGTCTGTCTGTTTGTCCCATCATCACAGGAGAACGGCTGAACCGAATTTGATGAAATTTGGTGAGTAGCCTGGAAATAGCCCCACTTAAAATTTAGTTTATGTTTGGAGTTTCTACGATCGGTGGTTCTCGACATATTAGTAAAAAACGAAACTTTCGTTTGTCGCATCATCACGAGAGAACGGCTGAAGCGAATTTAATGAAATTTGGTGGGTAGCCTTGAAATAGGCCCCATAAATTTGGTCCAAGTTTCGTTTTTTTAAGACCAGGGGTTGTCGAGATATTAATAAAAAACGGAACTTTTTCCTTGCAGTTCTACTCTCTAACTCCGCGGTTTATCCAAACGGAAAGGATGAAAATCGTTTGTTTAAAACGTCCACTTGAATTAAAACTTTATTTCTGAGTTTGATGGAGGATTTTTTGCGCAAATTAGTCACTATCTGAAAGCATGAATTGTTTGAAACGTGAATTTAAATGGAAAATCTATCTCCATGGTTATATTTCACAAGCATTTACTGAACAATGAAAAGTATAAAGAAATCAAAATGGTTATTTAATTTCGCAGTTTATGGGGAAGATTCTATCTTATATCATGTTGCTCAGAAACGCAATTAAGTTAAATCTATATGTTTATTTTAATTATTATTTTTTGGATTTGAATAATAAATAAATGGATGTAAAAATATATTTTAGAAAAGAACAATTTGATTTTTCTTATAGCATTTTTGACTGCATATTATCAATTACGGTCTTCCGGTTTAAACTTTATTATTATTGATATTTTCGAGAATTATTGATTCAGGGATTATTGATATTTTCAAGTTATTATGCAAATGTTTTATTATGACAAAAATTGTTTAAACTCATATATTGTACGTTGTACGAGTAATCTTCTACAAATACACGGGTATATCTCCCAATCTACGAGAATATAAGTAGTACAGGTATATTGGCAAATGTTTTGATATATATTGGCATATATTGGTATCAATTACGATCTTCTGGTATAAAGAGTACGGGATTTATTGATATTTTCAATTTATTACGTCATCTCTTTTATTTTGGCAAAGATTTTTGAGACTCATACTGTAATACGGGTAATCTTCTACTAACACACTGGCATATTTTCTAATCTGCGACAATATAAGTAGTACGAGGTTGCATATATTGATTCAATTTCTTTTTTTGTTTTGTAAATTTGTTTACAAAAGGAGCCAGAATGTTTTATTCTTCAGATCTGCCCGTGAAGATAATTTTGCATAGTGAGAATAGATATACTTAAACTTCCCTTTGGGAGCAATAAATTTAATATTTTAACAGAATGTGCACATGATTGCGAATTATAAGTTTCTTTATATTATATACTCCGTACAAAGAACGGGTATTCTGCTAGTTCTAAATAAGAAGGGGAAAAGAGGAAATGATACATTATACAGACATCAAGGTTGCCAACCCAACACTTCCAAAATTTTATCAGAAGAACTTAGGATGCCTCTCATAAAAGAGTGTTTAAGTGATATGATCAGCAATTTCTTTCGCCCTAATAAAACATTGTTTAAATGAAGGATATAATTTGTTTTTATGTAAATATAATGAGTTTTACTGTTCGTAAGACAGGTATGTTTTCTTAATTGATCTGCCAGTAATTCAGGATCTCGCAGAAAGAAGGGTACAGCTTCCAGTTGGTCAACGTTTTTAGAAATTAGATACCTTGTGTTTTTCCTACTAGTACTAAACAAGCAAGGTGGCACGAGAAAAATCTATTATAACTTTCACATTTATTCTCGGATATGTTTTCTTTCAGAAATATATTCAACATTTTTTTAATTATACATATTAACTGCAATTCAATCGAAAATCAGCTGCCCCCTATTTGCTTCCAAATTCCTCAATCTGCTGCAAGAATAACCTATTTCTCCGTCCGTAACAATTGGCGAAAAATTTGGCGGGATATCGCCAACTTTTTTATGTTGCCAATTTCAGATTTTTTTTAATGTTGCCAATTTGAGGAAAATGTCGCCAAATCGTTAAAAATGTCTCAAAAATTCCTAAAACGACGCTAAATCAGTGAAATTAACTGTGTTTTGTCAGAGGATAGTATTGTAAAAATGTTTCAGAAGAGTCTGTCTGTCAGTCCGACCGTCCCCGTTAGCTACAAACTTGGCGACTTTTAAAATATCGCTAAATTAAACGAAATATTCCCAAATTAACGAAATGTCACTAAATAGATTAAATGACGCCTAATTGATTAAAATTCAATATTTTTCAAAATTAATTCAATTTTTTTTATAATCCCTGTCGCTGTTTGAGAATTAGTAATTTATACTGGATTCGTATTGAAGTGAGCTTCACTGTTCGTGGTCATAAATGGATTCTATTTTGTTAGGATATACTAGTATGTATGTTTCTATAGGTGCAGGGCTCTATGGGTGCATGTTTCTATTTAATATAGTGTGTATGCTTCTATAGGGAGACTATAGGAAATTATAATATTGATTTTAAGAGGTGCATGGCTCTCATGTATCCGTAGATGGTAGGAGCGCAAGTACTGCCGGTGAGCGTATGGGAAGGTAATGTTTTGCAATATGTCGGATATACCTTCTAGTTGAATAATAATTAATAATATTGATCGATAACATTGCATGACCCGCGTGTGTACAGCAACAAGTTGAATACCTGGCAGGCTAAAGGTCTGAACAAAAATTTGGCAGTATTTTGACCTTATGATATTACTTAGACCGAACTCTACAAGAGTATTGGACAGAAAGCAATAGAGATGAAAATAGAAAACCGTAGATGTGAATGAACTGGACATGTCTTAAGAATGCCACAGCATAACATATCTGCTGTGGCACTACTTGGGCGTCCGAGGGAAAAATATCTCGGGGTCGACCCAAATTAACTTGGAGGAAACTAATAGCACAAGGAAGAAATCTGATTGGATGGGCGAGCTGGTCAGGAGCAAGGACTTCGGCACAGGATCTACCAGAGTGGCGACGCAAACTGAAGGTCTTATGTACCCCTAGGGACAATGAGTAATGATGATGATGATGTGTACAGGAATATTGGGAGCGAAGTGCTGTGGTCGACCGAATAACCCCGAATCCTTTATATACTTTTTGAGACCTGTCATATGACGGCACATAATATTGTTTACTCTATACCTCACCGGAAAATACTTCTTTCGTTTTAAGTAACAATTTATAAAAAATAATCTTTTCTAATCATTTACGTTATTTTTCGTATTTTTCCAAGTTTTTTCCCTTCCATGGGCAAAGTTTTTGATTTTCCTGTGGCATGTTCTGATCGATATATAAATATACATATATCGACCATAACTCATGAACGTTTTTTAATAGAAATCGTCTGCTGGCTCCTAATTAATTTTCGCTGCGCAACACTATTCCTTCATTATGACCGAAGTTGCTAATGATTAATTTGATAAATGATTAACGCCCGCATTCATCATCCCTGCTATACGATATCTCAATTGGTGAAAATGCCATTAATATGTCGTTGCCTTTGTTGTCGCCTATTGAAGTTTTCGGTCGAAAACTGGCTTTTGGAAAATTTATTTTAAGATATGTGCGAACTCTGTGTTCATCAAGGAAAAGGAAATTACGGGTTTTTATTTTATAATGACCCAGATTTCTCTCTGTCTCTCTGCCCGGTACACTTGGCGAGGAATTAACAAATTTGATAAGCAATTTCGCAATTTTTTATTATGTCACCAAATTGATGAAACAGATTTTACGAAATTTATGAAAACGACGCTGAATTAACGAATATGGCGTCGAATTGGTGGATTTTTAAATCAAAACTTAAATAGGGTATTGCCTTTAACTTTTAGAAATGGATTAGAATTTATATAAATTAATAAACAGATGGAAAATTAATAATGTTTCAATACGGTGTAAAGAACCTTGCTGTCCCAACCAAGAACCGAACCCTGGATCTTCGAACTGGCCAGTCGACGATCTACCACTGGGACGAAATTGCAAACTTTTATCGTCGAAGTGGACTCTGTATTCTCCAACATCTAATGTCAGATTGGCGGACAACTGACAATCTGACTGATTACCTCCTACCATTTTTATCTCAGGTTAGCCTCCTGTTACTACTATTTTTACCCAGGTTAGTATCCCCCCTGCGTGGTCGTTATTCTCTCAATTTGAAATGAAATCGGCGCTCAATCTTCCAGAATCCACTATATCCGTACTAGTCGTGCTAGGGTCACTTTCAGACCTCCGATATCCCTTTCTATCTATTCCCTATATTATATAGATAGATTACTATTCTCTTTTCTTACTCGTTCCTCTCTTAATTTTGTAAATCTCATAACGTTAATCTTTGGCAAAATTATCTTAATGATTATATTTCCACCAGGACTGGTGATCCGGCTGGAATCCTGTCTTACCTCCTTATCGTGAGTCCTAATTTACAAATTTTTAATAAATACCTCATTTACTTTCTGATTGGGCAGACCCCTTTTTTGTTTACCTCTACTTTTTTTAAATTAAATTCACCTCTAACTGTATTTGCAATAAATTCGGTGACGTTGACCATTACATTTTCGATTGTCCTTTTTCTAAAAATTTTCATCTCTGCAAATCCTCCCCCTCTAATTAACTAATTTGGTTCTCCAAAGTTCGTCCAAATCCCTCTTCAGAAGATAGAATTCAAAACTGTATTCTTGTCGCCATGGAAGTTTCTAATAAAGTGATCTAAGCTTATGAGTAGATTCTGTTGCCAACAGAAGCCGTAAAAAAAACAAAGTACCTCATAAGCGGGAACACTATGTCGTAACAACAGGATACGTAACTACAAATTCCAAAATGGTGATAATCGGATTACGAGCATCCGACACCAAGATGACTACAAAGGGCGCTAGGCAAGAATTTCGAAACAAAGACGGCATCCACATTCCACGATAGAAAGCGCCTCCAATGGCGACATCTCAATTACTTTCTTTGTCATAATAAAACCTAAAGTGACGTTACAAATCCTCCAACGGATGTTACTGGGGGGGGCAGCCTAGTAGTTAGCGCGTGGGAATTGCACTCGGACAACACGGGTTCAATTCCCGACTCTGCCCAAACTGTTCACACGGAGTACCGGTACGTTGAATATGTGTGTCAGTAAGTCCTTCCGAGAGGTTGGTGGTAGAGAAAGGAGGATATGATCCTTGTGGTGCCGCTTCTGGTTTTAAATTGGATAGCATTGTTTTGGCCGTCCAAACAAATACCTTACACCTTCGGGTAGGTCGGAAGGTCTGGGTTGAATAGAAACGACTGTGTTTACTGGATCATCATACGGAAGCACCAGCAGCCACGATACTCATTCAGCTATGCAAACAAGACTGACTCCCCCAGAGCACAGCGCTAGATACTTATACTACCCAAGTGGCTAGGTTTTGCATGAATATGATTAATCCACGCTTTTGGCCATACAGCATTGATTTATTTTCTATCGCTTTTGGGAACTGCTCTATCGCGAGAATTGAACGAGAGTCTGCAACGGTTCCTTTCTTGACTGCATAGAATCGGTACAATGCCACAGATTGATAAAAAATGCCTCTGTCTTTTCATCTATTTTGCTAAGTTTAGACTCAAGAGAATTGATAGAATATGTGTCGACAATCCAGCAGAAAAAATATGTGTCGGCAACCCAGCAGAAATAATATGCGTCGAAGATCCAGCAGAAAAAATATATGTCGACCATCCAGAAGAAAAAATATGTGTCCACGATCCAGCAGAAAAAATATATGTCGACAATCCAGCAGGAAAAATATGTGTCCACTATCCAGCAAAAAATATATGTCGACAATCCAGCAGAAAAAATATGTGTCCACGATCCAGCAGAAAAAATATATGTCGACCATCCAGAAGAAAAAATATGTGTCCACGATCCAGCAGAAAAAATATGTGCCGACATTCCAACAGAAAAAATATGTGTCCACGATCCAGCAGAAAAAATATATGTCTACAATCCAGCAGAAAAAATATGTGTCGACAATCCAACAGAAAAAATATGTGTAGATAATCCAACAGAAAAAATGTGTGACGAAAATCCAGCAGAAAAAATGTGTGCTCAAAATTATTTCTGTAGGAGTGTTCTTTTATATATATATATATATATATAT
The DNA here is from genome assembly GCA_951213105.1 of Amaurobius ferox. Taxonomy (NCBI): domain Eukaryota; kingdom Metazoa; phylum Arthropoda; class Arachnida; order Araneae; family Amaurobiidae; genus Amaurobius; species Amaurobius ferox. The sequence continues at coordinate 152,715,961 of OX578138.1, forward strand.
ATATATATATATATATATATATATATATTAGCAAGTTTTTGAGCCTATAGACACAGAACAGAAGTGGCTACCTACAGTAAAGAATGAATAAATATATCAAATTTGAAAAATAAAATTCGTTCAAAAATTGGATTTGAGTATAGATCAAATGAATAAACAGACGCTTTCAATTTTATGAATTATAGAAATATATAAATTATTACAGAAATTATAGAAATATAAAAATATTATGCATATAGAAATATAAAATTATAATTATAATCGCTGTAAAATAGTTGCATTAAAGTTTAAATCCACTCTTTATAGAGATAAAATATGAGATAATTTAAAGTCACTTTATCGATTTAACCGACTTTCTACTGGCCAGAGGTTTTTTAATTACATTTCAAATATTCCAAACTAAGAGTTCGAGAAAGAGTAAGAACGCCCAAAATAAGCTGCTTTTTTTCCTCTTTTTGATCTTTCCTTTCTTGAGTCTTAATTTAATAACTTCTCGGTAAGAAACCAAGCGAATAATTGGCGGCGGACTTATTAAGTTGGAAAAGCTTTTCTGTTCCTTCCTCCCCCCCCCACACACACACATCTTCTTACTAGTACGCCTGACCGTCCACGTCCTTCCTGGGGATTGTTGAAATGCGATTTGATTACTACGCTTCTTGCTTCTAAGATATCTCAATTAAATTGAAAAAGAAGGAAATAATATGTAAAAAGAGATGAGAAAAGAAATTTTTAAACTAAATGCGAACATGTAATTTTTTCAAATTGAAATATCTGAATTATAATAATCCAGGACTGAAACGAAATTACTGATGACGTCGCCATGCAGAAGATTTTTAAGTAGGAAAATACAAAGTTGAAAAACTCACTGTGCAAGTTATTACATGATCGTTAACTCATTAATTTAAATACTAGTTGAATGTGATGCGATAATGTGCGTAGAGTGTAACCAGTGATTCCAAAAATTATTGAGACTGGATGTGGTCAGATTGGGTGAAAATAGCATGTTGAAAATGAAAAGTTGAATTGAAAAACTCGCTGTGCAAGTCATTAACGTGATCGTTAACTCATTGATTTTAATACTAGTTGAATGAGATGCGATAATGTGCGTAGAGTGTAACCAGTGAATCCAAAAATTATTGAGACTGGATATGGTCAGATTGGGTGAAAGTAGCATGTTGAAGATAAAATGTCGCAAATAAAATATACATCGTTTGAATATTAACCAGTGGTTCTCGAATTTATTACGATAAATAATATGATAACAAAAAGAAATATTAATCACAATTTCCATTTTGCACATTAATATATTATTTTGTGAATAACTCAGGAATTGAAATGCTATGCACTGAACTCTATCAAAAACAAATCAAACTTTCTTATTAACATTAAAACCAAAGCCAATTCTTCAAAAAATCTCATCAATCTTTCATGGGTTAAAGCCCACGACAGCAACCTAGGCAACGAGGTCGCAGACCATCATGCTAAATTAGCCACCATCTCTGGTACCCATCTCCAAATCCCATTTCCCTATTCTATTCTCTTCTAAAGAAATATTGTAAAAACCTTCTTCTTAAAAATTGGCAGACTTATCTGAATGAATACATTTCTCCCCGTTCCCATGACCCAGCAAGAATCTCTAAATTCCTCCCCATTGTTGATACGAACCTTCTAATTTCCAACAAATTTTTAACATACTTTCTTACGGGCCACGGTCCCTTCTTGGACTACCTCCACTTTTTCAAGCATAAATCTTCCTGAAACTGTGTCTGCAACAGCTATGGTGATGCCGACCATTTTATTTTTTACTGCCCGGTTACCAAACCCTTCCACCTTTCCCGTCCCTCTGATGCTAACTCTGCGGCCTGGTTCGCCAACGTTTGCAAAAATAAATCCTCGATTCTTAGAATTAAAAATTGTATTCTCGCCGCTCGGGAAAACTCTAACAAAGTCTCTTGGTCGACCTGTGAGTTCTCCTTGGTCTGTGTTTCTCACACTGTTCCCTTCTCTGTATATAATTGTATATTACTGTATATTCCTGCTCACTTTTTGTACATAATTACATTCCTAAGGTTTTAACCAGTCCACCTTCTCCCTTGGAGTCTACGGTGTACATACATTTGTATATTCCTATTGTACTATCTTTCCTCACCCTGGGAGTTCACGTGGTATTTACCCTCCGTTTTGTGTTTCGTGTAATATGTTATGTTTTTTGTTATGTCTTCTCTGTTTGCGTACTTCTTTGTATTTTGTGTTAAGGTTTTTTCCCTTCGGGGTTTTCCCCTCTACAATTTTCTGTCTTATGTCTCTCTTGTATTGTATTGTACTGTATTCTATTGTATTGTACTGTTCTGTATTGCATTGTATTGTTTTTATGTTTTGTTTTGCTGTTGCCAATCTTTTGCTTGTCTTGATGTAACTTCTTGTGTTGTGATTAAACTTTAACCTGTATTGTAATTTCTTGAATCTAAAATAAAGTTCCCGGCCACACACTTAGCAACAGTAAGCCTTCGGGTCTGTCGTGTGGTCTGGGTTTTCAACACTTCAACATAAGCAAGATTACGTGGGATAAAGTCACTCTTTGAATTTGACATACTGATTACCTTAATATCGCAACTTAAGATGTAAATTTGGTTGCGTATTTTCATATTAAAACTGTTCCAATGATTATTTGAAAATAAGATTTCATTACCAATGTTGAGTTGTAAATATTAGATGAAATATTCTGTAGTCTGATTTAGCTACACATCTACTGTTGATATTTAGAACTGATTCAAGACACTTTTCAAAAGCATTGAAATTCTCATAAAAATTAATTTGTAAAGCAAACCAAGTTCCATTGTAAAGCGAAGTATTTCGTGATAAATTTGCTAAATTTATCCGAGTCTGCAAGCATATACTAAATCGCAACCAAATATATAGTTTAAGTACAATTAGTTTTAATTATATAGGAAGTGATTCCGCAAATGAGTCACAGGAATAATACATTAATAATACTCTGCGGGTGACTGCATATTTGCAACTCCCGTTTTTTTCAATCAGCTCAATCATTTTTTCATCAGGCTTTTTCATTAGAATTACACAATCATTTTATATCTGCTTTCCTCAATAATTTGTCTATCTGCTGCATGTTATGACATTTTCCCATCGCCTGTTCTCTGTCATTTTTCTATATGCTTCCCTTTATTATCTTTCTATCAGTTTTCTATTATTCATTTTTTCATCTGGTTTCCGCAATCATTTTTCCACCAACATTCCTTCTTATTTATAAATAAGCTTTACGCAATTATTTTTTTCATCTGATTTCCTCGGTCATTTACACATTTGCTTCTCATAATCATTTTTCTATTTGCATCATTCAACCATTATTTTATCAGCTTTCCTCTGTTCAGTTTAACCATCTGTCACAATCTCTATTAAATTTCTCTATTCATTACTACATTTACTCTATTCATTGTTTAACCTCTATTACATCCTTATCAGTTTTCTTAAATCTATTTTCCATCTTCTGTGATCAATAGATTTTACCATCAGATTTCTTTATTCATTTTTCCATCAGCTTTACATAATCATTTTAATCATTTTTACATCTCTAAATCATTTTAGCATCTGCATACTTCATACATTTTTCCTATCTGCAGGTTTTACCCTTTTTCCATATTTTTTTTTTTTTTTGTAATTTTCCTATATGCTACCTTCTATCATTTTATTATCAGTTTTCCGTAGCCATTTTTTCATCTATTTCCCTAAACATTTTTCCTTCAACTTTACACTGTTATTTTTCTCAATCATTTCTAAATTTGCTTCTTTAAATCACTTTAACATCTGCTGCATTCCTCAGTTGTTTTTTCCATCTTCGGTCTGCCATTTTATCATAAGTTTCCTCTGTCATTTTTTCACATGATTATGTCTATCATTCCCCTATTAGTTTTCTAAGATCATTTTGTCAAATATTTTCCACAACCGTGTGTCAATTTACTTTCGTCAATCATTATTTCGTCAGCACTCAACCGTCATTTTTTAATATAGTTCTATCGATAGTTCCCCATCAGTTTTCATAAGTTTTTTTACACCAGCTTCTCTCAATAATTTACCCACCAGCTATCCTCTATCAACTTTTTATTAACTTTCATCTGTCACTTTCCCCCATTAGCTTTCTTCAGTCATTTTTCATCACATTTCCTCTTCCAATTGCTGATGATTCCATTTCATGCCAAAGTTTTTCAATTAGTGTTTTATTTTCCCCGTTTAAATCAGACACGGTCGGTACTTGGACTAAATATTTTTAACCTACAAGTGCATTCATCAAAAATATATTACTTTAAAATATAACAGATAACTTTGCAATTAGTTTGCAAAAGTTTTTAAGCATGTTGTTTTACCATTTACTCTCCAAAATTATTTTATAGATTGGTGTAATATTTGCCAATAATATTCCCAATGTAATATTTCGGAATGTAAGTCGAAATGATTAAATATTAGAAACAATGTATCAAATTATTTTCTAACAATACTGTTCCATACACACTTATTTATATATATACCGGGTAATTCAAAAGTTCGGAACAAAAGTAATACGCTATAAAAAATATCTATGGATCGGAGAGACATGCGGTTTACAGATTAATACTCACCGTTGTGGGGGATTTGTGTGGAATGAAAAAAAAATTAGTTTAAACTCTCGACACTCTGGGGGCTGCGGCAGGTAAAGCCATGGAGGTGACTTATGCATGGAGGTGATTGCACACATGACTGGCCTGCGAGATCCCCAGATCTCACACCCTGTGATTTCTCGTTGTGGGGATACCTCAAATCACGAATCTATAGAGGAAAGTCCCAGTCCTTACAAGCAATGAAAGGCGCCTTACGACAGGTGGTAGCAGCCATTCCCGTTAATACGCTGTTTCATGCTAGATCAGCCGTAATACCGCGACTGCACTCAGTACTGAAAAGTGGTGGTGGACACATTGAGCACTTGCAGCTGTAAATCATGCTAAAATAAAATATCTCATTTCACAATTATTACCTCGCATTGTTTTCTTCGCAGCAGTGCTCTCTAGTGTCGAGATTTTGAACTATTTTTTTTTTCATGCCATACAAAATCCCCCACCACGGTGAATATAAATCTGCAAACAGCATGTCTTTCCGACCCATAGATATTTTTTATAGCGTTTTACTTTTGCTCCAAACTTTTGAATCACCCGGTATATATATACAATTTTGTCGAATGGCAACGAGTTTAGCAAATATTTTAAAATAATTCTAAAAGCTATCAAAGAAGAGCATTAAAAAATGAAACTGGTGAACTTCGCCGGACAGAAGAAAGTGTTGAAATTAGAAATACAAAACTTGGCACTAAAATTATTATTTTTCTAATTCCCATTTATCGTTAAATATCGCTAAAAATCTCCCATTTATCGTTAAAAATCTGACACCGTTAAAAATCGCTAAAAATCTCCCATTTATCTTTAAAAATACTAGAGCACAGATGTTCTGCTCGGGTTACAGCTCGTTCCATTTAAATCTCAACAATGAGTGAATTTAAATGTATTTTTCCGTGAGAGTGTTAATTGCCTTTATTTTTGGATCATTAATGCTTACTAAAATATGAATTCTCGCTAGCATATCATAGTTAAAAAAGCACTATCTAACTTTGCTCATAAATATTCAAATTTCGCAAAGAACCTTTAGATTTCTGCCTATAAACGGTGAAATATATATTAATCAAACATCAAAGCTTAAAATTGATGCAGTGATACAATGTCATTCTAAAGCAATATAATGTCATTCGTGCATAAAATCTGATGTAAGTATAGCACATTCCATGCGGAATCAAATAGGAAGGTGGTTTTAATGTGGCGTCACACCTGACGTATTCACTCTAACAATAAATAGGTACATATGTGCAACGTCATATTTTATTATCATGTTTTGACTTTCCTTTTATATGCATAGTACAATGTATAAGGAGAGTATTGTGACGGGGTCGAAAATTCGAATTTGAGTTTTCGACGAGAGAGCACGTTTCAAGCAACCCTGATCACGAATCGGACATTTTTGAGGTGATGTCTGTGTAAGTGTTTGTGTGTGTGTGTGTGTCAGTGAATCTGTGGAAAACGAATTTAGCGATTCGAATGAAATTTGGTAAAAAAAAATTACAATCTATAAGAATAACTTATATCTTCGTCCATAACGCTTGGCGAGGTTTTGGCGACGAATTTGGAGGAAAGTCGCCAACTTGGCGATTTTTTTTAAATATTGCTAAATTAACGAAAATCTCGCCAAATTAAGACTAATTGACAAAAATTCAATATCTTGAAAAGAATATAAATATCTACTATAAGAATAACCTTTTTTAACTAGTAGTAAATTCATATGCATATGAGGAAAGTTATGTGCTGCCTACATTAGATTTTTTATCATTATATCTGTGAGGTAACCTTACTATATATCTGGCGATTGTGACATAAATGAAAAATATAGTGACCGTTCATAGGGCATAAAGTATAAAATGCTTTGAGCTGGAGATATCTTTAGCTCAACGATATAATAATAGTTTTCCATGCGCTAAACCTGCCTGTCACTGCCACGTTAGTGATTTCATGTTCTCACTGCATTGGTGACCTTTCATGAGTACGAAGCATCCCTTGCACTTTTATTTCCAGCTATTCAACATTCTGGCAAATGTATATGCATTGTGTAAATGTGCTTTCTGAACTCCTCATTAAATGGCGCCACCGCAAACAGGATACTTGATCTTTTAGGTTTCTCTGTCGTCGACTTACTGCACGTCATTGGACCTTACCAATAGCTCCTTCCCTTTAACTTAGAGTTCATGCTCCTAATCTGTAATCCAGCAATAGATTTGTTTGGTTTCTTCCAAACTCACTGGGAGGGGAGTAACGTAGCGAACAGTCATACGGCAGTATTAAATGCCTTGAGCTGGAAACGTATTTAACTCAAATGTATGATGCTATCCCAAGGCTTAATTGTGTCCGGCGTTCCGTACCAGGCATAACATTAAGGTATTTCGCGACGTACAAAAGGTCGATGTCAGAACCAATCGAATTGAGTACGCGACTAGCGCCACTTATCGGTGAAGCGCGATAATAGAGCTGTATATTGTATGCAATGACGATCATCAACGTAAGCAATGCTAGAATTTACTTGGTATAAAAGAGTCATTCTGAAAGGAGTTTCTTCTGGTTCTAGAGTGCTCGAAACATGTAGATCCGTCGAAAACTCGATGTGCGATTTTCGACGCGATTCCAATACTTCCCAATAAGTTGCCATATACACTGCTCACAACTGAAATCGCAACACCATAAAGTTGTAGGTTAAGTTTTATGTAAATCAGGCAATGGAAACAGCAAGACGAAATATGCAAATGGTCACAGTTTCGTTACGCATAGTTACGTAACACCTTGCCGAGCAGCATAAAAGCGTCAGGTCAAGGAGGAGCGATATCACAGCTAAATTGTACCGTCATTATTTTCAGGTTGTGAAAATCATCACAGTATGCCAAGAGTACGTCGACGTGCTGCATACGTTCAGTTGTCGCCAACGGAACGGCAACAAACCATTGTTTTACTTGAGAGTGGATTGAGCCTTCGAAGGATCGCTGAACTACTGGGTCGTGACGTGAGCACAGGTCAACGGTGTGTGTTACGGTTCGTGAGAGACAACGAAACGACACGAAGATCAGGTAGAAGAGCTTCCGTGTGTACCACACCACGTGAAGATCGTATGCTTCTGAGAAGCGTTGCGTGGGAGCCGTTTACCACAGCAACTGTGTTACAACGACATTTATCCCACACTACAGGTAACGTGGTTTCGATGCAAACAATTCGAAACCGTCTGTATGACGCAAGACTCCGAGGTAAGCGACCTTTTCGAAAATCTACCGTTTCAACGTCTTCACCGGTTACGTCGCCTCCAGAGGTGTCAAATGAAACGCAATTGGTCGACAGAAACATTCTGTTCACTGATGAATTATGATTCTGCTTCGGCATGCTAAATGGCCGTACTCGCGTATGTAGGCCCTTTCAAGAATGCCACCAGGAACCTTTTTCTATCAGTCGCCGCACAGCCCCCATAAGTGGTACCATGGTTTGGGGTGGTATAACATTTGGTAGACGAGCACCGTTGGTCCACATTTCTGGAAGTATCACGGCACAACCATGCATCTCTGATATTATGAGACCTGTGGTACAGCCATATCTGTCAACCAGGCCTGGACTGCTTTTTCAGCAGGATAATGTCAGGCCATTTACTGCACGGGTAACTATGATTGGTCTACAAGATTTTGGTATCCCGGCCTGGCCAACATATTCTCCGGATTTGTCACCAATTGAACATGTCTGGGACATATCTGGTAGAATATCTGGTAGCAATTGAACATGTCTGGTAGCCGATTAAGAGAACTCCCAATTCCAACAACCCATGTCCAGTTGCAAGCCCAATTGCATGATGTGTGGCATGCCATCCCTCAGCACACCATTGACCATCTCATTGACGGGATGCCTCGTTGTATTTAATCCTGCATAGCCGCTCGCGGTGGGCCTATTCCATATTGATCTAATGTTAATAAAGTTCCATGCTTTCATTTTCCAGGTATCATTTTTTGATCATTCTTATCCATGTTAAAATAATTTTCTGTAAATCTCATAAGGATACATCAATTTCTTCATGGTGTTGTGATTTCATTTGTGAGCAGGGCATTATAGGAAAAGTTTTAAAAAAATCTGATGTGGGCAGCACATGACTTTCTTTATATAATGCAATGAATTTACTACTTTTACAGTTAAAAATTGTTATTCTTATAGTAGATACTTATATTCCTTCCAAGATATTGAATTTTCTTCAATTTGTCGTCATTTTTACTGATTTAGCGTCATTTTTATCCATTTGGCGAGATTTTCGTTAATTTGGCAACCTTTATAAATGTCGTCCAGTTGGCGACATTCCGCTGAATTCGTCGCCAAAATCTCGCCAAGCGTTATGGACAGAGAAATAAGTTATTTTTACAGCAGATAAATGACTATTAGCGTTCAAATACAAAAGTATTACTCAAAGTATCTTTTCTCGTGAATAGAACGAGTTAGATCCACGAGAATGATGTCACCCAATTTATCGCATGATATTACATATGAAAAATGAACATGTTTTTTTACAGTTAATATTTTTTTTTATTTACGGGATTTTTTGATTAATTTATTTGAAAAATTTGCAATATCTCGAGAACGGTTCATGCTAGCGTTCTAAAGTTTATGTCAATCGTTTTCTACGGAAAAATTACATAAGAAATGTCTATTTGTGTAACTTTATTAAAGGTTTTGATTTTTTGATATTTTTTTCAAATTTTCACTCGTAAATTTAGGGGGCTTTAAAAAGGGGGGGTTACCTTTAGGGGGGTTATTCCACTGTGTTTTAAAACAATAGGCTTCCAGTATTCACGGATTGTGATTTTTGTACCAAATTTCATTCGAATCGCTCCATTCGTTCGTAAGATATCGTCTCCACAGACTCACTGACACACACACATACACACACACATACACACACACACATGCACACACACATACACACACATACACACACACACATGCACACACACATACACACACACATACACACACACACACACACACACACACACACAGACAGACATCGCCTCAAAAATGTTCGATTCGTGATCAGGGGTGTTTGAAACGTGTTCTCCCGTCGAAAACTCGAATTCGAATTTCCACTCAATACTTTCCTTATACATTATTTATATAAGGAAAGTAGAAAGGTGAACTGCTGAATACTATTTTGTTTTTAATTAGTCTGAACATTTCTTAATCATTAGAGAATTTCTTTAAAGTACCCTTCCTGCCCTCATTATATTCGAAATTCTATTTTGATTTACGTTTCATGTTCGAAATTAAACTCAACTTCATGAAACAAGAACGAGGAAGTCAAGGTTATAGGTAGATTCTAAAGGGGAGTGGGTGATATCCGCGTTCCATTTTTTGGAGCCCCAAACCAATTATACGTTTGATCGCCACTCGGCCGAATTTTCAAGCAAACAAAGTATAGGGGCGGAAAGAGCTTCATTATGAACAGTTTGTTTTCCTGAACTGTTGATTATATCCATGAAACAGGGAAATTAAAAAAAAAGTGGTAATAATTTAAAGAACAAAATTTTAAAATCAAATCGTTTTAAATGAAAAATGTTAGTTCCTCGCTACATTGTTGTATTAAGCAAGTTAAGAATTTTAATTAAATTTGCCGTCATTTATTTACTTGTTTAAAGACTTTCACGAAAACATGATCTTTGGGAAAATTAAAATGTGTTTGCAAAATAAAAAAAAATGTTTTTGTTTTCTAATTGCTAGAGTTTCGATTAAAATGCCATCGATTTCATGCCATGATTAACGAGAATGTTTTTAGTTTAGCGGATTTTTTTGCGATGGGTGAATATTTACGTACGTATTATATTTATTATTTATATAAATATCATGTATCAGTTCTTACCCTTATTATTTCTCGAGCATCTTTACTACCTCTAAATTAACTGAGGTTTGTCTCAACTCGATTTTCTCATACCAGAATCCATTTTTAGTAACTTTTTTACTTTCCTTATATACTACGTAATGTATAAAGAAAGTATTGTGAAGGGGTCGAAAATTCGAATGCGAGTTCCCGACGGGAGAGCACGTTTCAAGCATCCCTGATCACGAATCGAACATTTTTGAGGTGATGGCTGTGTGTGTGTGTGTGTCAGTAAGACTGTGGAGACGATATCTGTGGAGACGAATGGAGGGATTCAAATGAAATTTGGAACAAAAATCACAATCCATGAATACTGGAATCCTATTATCTTAAAACACAAACGAATGTTCAGAACCCCCCTAAATTTTCGAGTGAAATTTTGAGAATAGCATCAAAAAATCAAAACCTTTAATAAAGTTACGCAAATAGATATTTCTTATGTAACTTTTCCTTAGAAAACGATTGACATAAAGTTTAGAACGCTAGCATGAACCGTTTTCAAGATACTGCATATTTTTCAAATAAATTTATCAAAAATATACCATAAATTAAAAAAAAATATATTAACTGTTGAGAAACATGTTTACTTTTAATATGTAATATCATGCGATAAATTGGGTGACATCATTCTCATGGATCTAACTCGTTTCATTCACGAGAAAATACACTTTGAATAATACTTTTGTATTTGAACGCCAATAGTCATTTATCTGCTGTAAGAATAAGTTATTTCTCCGTCCATAAGGCTTGGCGGGATTTTGGCTACGAATTTAGCGGAATGTCGCTAACTTGACGACATTTTTAAATGTTGCCAAATTAACGAAAATCTCGTCAAATGGATAAATATGACTCTAAAATCAATGAAAATGACGACTAATCGATGAAAATGCAATATCTTGGAAAGAATATAAGTATCTACTATAAGAATAACATTTTTTAAAAGATAAGTAAATTTGAAATTACTGTAAATGTAGTAAATTCATTGCATTATATAAGGAAAGTCATGTGTTGCCCGCATGAGATTTTTTTTTTTACCAAATTTTACAAGATTTTTTTTTAAAAATCGGTATCATGGATCTAAATGATTACCATTATAGCGTATGACCCCACACTTTAAAGGGCTTGAAAAACTCTTACGATTTATACCGTACTTGACATTGTACCCCCTGGGGATCACTGGTTCCCGAGGGGGCAAATGAAGTCACGAATTTTTCTTATCTCTGCAATTTTTCACAATGATTTAAACTATTAAGTGTCGTGATCATTAAGCCATATATATAAACCCTTCTATACATGATTATATCTACTTTTGTCCCATGCGGCCATGTTGAAAATATATAAAATGTCGAATAAATTTCAAAGTTTTCACTTGAATTAAAAATAATTATATCTAGCCCTAGAGTGTTTGATAACAAAGCAAAATGTAAAGTTTCGTGAAAATCCATTAATAATTGTGGTCTCTGTCCTGTACACAAGAAATCGACCACAGACAAACATACATCACTCCAAAAATAGTCAAAACGTGTCCAGAAGGTCATAAAACATATAATGGCTTCAAAATTTCGAATTCGAAAATTTTCGTGAAAACAATACTTTCTCTATACCCGCTTCTTATGACCTGATCATTCTTCTTATTTCCTGCTATTTCTTCTTATGACCTGCTCTTATACACTTTGATTTAAAAACAGTAAATACTGAGTTATGAAGGTTACACTAAAATACTTCGATTTCCCCCAGCGTAAATGGTGAATGAATGATAGGAAACGCAGTATGTTGCATATGACCAGAAGCGATAGGCCGCGCCCAATGCATGTCTTTTGCTTGATGATTCATTAAATCAAGTTATTAAAAACTAAAAAAAATATTTTACTTTTAATAACACCATCAATATATGCAGTAAATAAACTGTCGTTTTTTTTATGAATGTACTAAAAATTTTAGATAGTCAAAACAGTTTACAAAATAAGGTAGCTATCAAATTTTGTGGTCTAAATAACCTTTCGATTATTATATATTACTCAAACTAACCATTGTAACTAGTTCGGTTGATAGACCAATCACCGAACGAATCGGCATTTCTGCGTTCCCAAGGTGGAATAAGAATATGTTTCGGATCGTGTAAGATCCAGTAATAAGGGGAAGGATTCTAGTAAGAGATTGAATGGTAATGAGCTAGAGTAAAGCAAAAGACAGTATGATAGATGTGGAGGAATTCGGAAGTTAGCCGGCAGCCTAGTGGAAGGAAACCCCATTCGATACAACGATGACAAGAGTCTAGTATTCCGGGTGTGGCCGCAATACCGAGTGAGATAACAGAGTTTACATTGGTAAGCATGGAAAGTAAAAATCTAAAACTAGATGGAATTTTTAGAAATTCAAGCAAAAACTTCGAAATTTGTTCGAAATTTTATATTCTCTTAATATGGCAGCATAGGATGAAATCTGACATAATTCTGCATAAAATGGGTTTTTTATCACTCAACGATCAGGAAACTTAACAGTTTCAATTCTTGTATTGAAAAATAGCTGCTATACACTTTTGTGTCCGTGACGTCATTAGCCCACCTAAGGCTCCTCTATATACGAGCTGACTCATCAAGCATATTGAAGCCCACCACCCACCATAGCTAGAAACGCAATCCATTAGCATTAGCTCCATTCGTATTTTCACTTTAGGAAGTATATTCGTATTTTCACTTTAAGAAATAATTATGGGTGGTTGTTCTGCACCGAAACGCTGTAATCATATTAAAAAGGGTTTCAGGCAATTTTGCTTTCCTAGAAACGAAGAAAGAAGTAAACAATGGCTAATAAATAATTGAGTACCCGGTAGTGGAGCATACTTGTACGAGCTAAGTTTTTTACAATATTCTAATTGAAACTTAATTTTTTATATAAAATATTTAATTTAAACACTTCTTTTATAATTTCTGTAACTGTAGTATGGAACCCTATGGGCTTCAATATGCTTGATAAGTCAGCCTGTAGTAGAGGAGCTCTAAGACCACCCTTCGTTGTAACAAATTGTCCCTCCTCCTGAGGGGGGTACATTTTGAAACTTGATACCAATCGAAATATTTTATCAAGCCCTTTAAAATGAAAGGTAACATGCTATAATTCTGACCATTTAAACCAATAATACAGATATTTCAAAAAAATTCTTGCAAAACTTGCAAGAAAAAAAACACAAGCTACTTAAAAATTGATTCTGGTATGTCCAGCCACTTCTCATAAATTAATTTCAGTTAATTAATTTCATAAATTAACTTCAGTTAATTATTACATTTATTTATATATTTATTTATTTGGCCATATAATGTGTACTTCTCGGGAAATGACCGACAATTAAATGTGCATATATTATTATACAAATGCATAATTTAGGTAATAAAATACAGAAATTCATATTTTGGGAATTATAGATGCATATTTCATGAATTGTAGAGATATATTTTTATAAATATTTTCAAGGGTTTTGGTGCATTTTCTAGTTTCTATTAATGTGTATTATAAAAAGGATTGGATTTGAATTTACAAAGTAGCCGTGTGGGTGCTGTTCCCATTTTAATTAGTCTGAACATTTCCGCTATCATTAGCAAATTTCTTTATAAATATTCTTCCGGCCCTCATTATATTTGAAATTCTATCTTCGTATGCATTTTACGTTCGAAATTAAACTCGACCAAGTACAAGAAAGATATCGGGAAGTCAGGGGGTTTATAGTTGGATTTGTTAGTGGGGGAGGGGCAAGTTATTTTTTAATGAGTTCCAAAACCAATTACATGCTTGATCTCCACGATTCTGAGTCTGTAAATAAACAATGTATAGGGGCAGAGAGTATAACTTTGGGATTCTTTTTACTGAACTGTGTACGGCTTTTACGATGAATTTAAAAAACGATATGAATATTTCAAGAGAAGAAAAATTCAAAAAGCAAACCGTGTTTGCTAACAAATCTTGTTCAATGAAGATATTAGTTTCTCTCTGCACCGTGTTCTGAAAAGTTAAAAACTTTAATTAAACGTGTTTTTATGCTATTTATATATTTGCTTAAATATTCAACCAAAGACATGTTCTTTCGGGAAATTAGCATGTTTGTAAGAAACGCAAAAGGTTGTCTTTCTCTTTCAAATATATGTAGCATTTCAATAAGTATTTAAAATAATAATTTAGACATGTGTCATAATAATTTAAATTTTTATGAAGTACACTTAGGGATATAAATATTTACATGTAATAAAATACTTTGTTCCCGTATCTTATTCACCTATAGACATACGTTATAACTTTTTAACATATTATTGGAACCACGAACTTTCAAGCAATGGACTTCGATATAAGATCTTGACTTTTCTGAAGCCTTTCACATTCAGAAACATTTCTGTAATGGCCTGTCTTCCCATTTTTGTCCACGGTCTGATGATGTGCCCTATATATTTCCCCTTTTTAACACTTTACAACATAGTTGAAGAGTGTTTATGACTTTGTTCATTCTGTCTGTCTGTCCGTTAGCACGATAACTGCCGTAAAAATGACTTTATCTAAACGAAATTTCAGTATGTTGTTCAAACGGTCTGAGGGACTTATGGGAATATAAATGAATAATACCACCCAATTAGTTTTGGATTGAACCGCGGTTGAAAAAATGAAATACATTGAGCCCTACGGAACCTAATTTTTCAAACTTTTTTAAGCGAATTTAAAATTCACAAATTGTTTCAAAATTTTAGGAAATATTCAAATTATCCCATAAAATATATAAAAACATTTCATTGATATATGTCAGGTAGTTTTTTAAATAAAAATTGTTTAATATAGGGAGAAAAACAAATTCAATTAAATTCTGACTCTTGCTATATTCTCCAGAAAGAAAAATGAGATATATTTTATAATAAATATCTTTCCAATTTTTTCGTTGAAGTTTTAAGCATGAAGTTAAATTACTTGTACTTACAGGGTTTTAATTTTTTAAATAATATTAAAATTATTATAATATTGTGATGAATGAAAGGATTGGAAAAATGTTTATGAATGAAATGTTGCTTTTATATAAAGGCGATTTATATTTCGATGACGTCATTTGAATAAAGTTCATTTGTTTTCGAAGAAGTTTTCAAATATAATAAATTATTGTAGTATTATGATAATTTTCAAAATATTACCGAGGAATGTATCGCATTTTAGAGATGTTTGAACCAGGCAATTTATATTTCAATGCCGTCATTTGAATGAAGTTCATTTTTTTCGATGCAGTTTTAAGTTTTCAAATATAATAAATTAATGTAGTATTGTGATAATTTTAAAAATACTATAATGCATCATATTTTAGAGATGTCTAAATAAAATTACATTGAAGTTGGAAAGTGTTTCATAATCGATGCTTTATGCATGATTGATCTTTCTTGTTTTTCTTGTTAAAGTTTCAAAAAGAAAATCACCAGCTATTTAATGGGTACTGGTATGAGATAATCGAGTACATCCACACTCTAACACCGCGTGCTGTTGGCACATTTCGGGCGCGGTAGCCCGGTGGTTTGAGCGCTGGATTTGCACTGTGCCACAACTTCCGCCGTGTTCATGCGGAGTACGATCACGTTAAACATGTGGGTCCGTAAGTCCTTTCGAGAGGTTGGTGGTAGAGGAAGGAGAGTACGGTCCTTGTGGATGCCTCCCCCACTGGGTTCCGGTCTAAATTGGGTGGCACTTCCCGGCCGTCCAAACAGTTACCTTACACCTTTCTGGTAGAGGCCAACGGCCGTACCGTGCTGAAAACACCGGTTCTCGTTAGATCACCGAAGTGAAGCAGCATCGGGCGCGGTTAGTACTTGGTGGGTGACCACCTCGGAACGCCGCGTGCTGTTGGCCATCTCGGGTGCGGTATCCCCGTGGTTTGCGCGCTAGATTTGCACGCTGCCACAAATGCCGCCGTGTTCATGCGGAGTACGATCACGTTAAACATGTGGGTCCGTAAGTCCTTCCGAGAGGTTGGTGGTAGGGGAAGGAGGGTACGGTCCCTGTGGATGCCTCCCCCACTGGGTTCCGGTCTAAATTGGGTGGCACTTCCCGGCCGTCCATACAGTTACCTTACACCTTTCTGGTAGGTCGGACGGTCTGGGTCTCAACAACAACAACACCTTTCTGGTAGGTCGGACGGTCTGGGTCTCAACAACAACAACACTCTAGTTATATTTTTTTTACTTGCACTCCCACACAACATATTTTCTCCTCATACACTCCCTAGACGCAAAGATCAATCATATCCCATCCAGCGCACCCTCCGGCAAGTGTAAGACACACTTCATCCATTTCTAACTAATGCAGAGAGGATTTTAAAGCCCATAAAGTGCTGACGGGGACACTCTATTAAACACTTTAATCCCGCACCATTCGCTTTCGGAAATTTAACAAAGGACATATTTCGCAGTCCCCATCAAATGACAATATAACTTAATTGGGGACAGCTCATTCAGCGTTATCCTACTTTATAGCCTTAGGCAAGTGGTGTCGCAACTAGGGATGAATGTATCAACTCAACTGCACTATCGTTACATGACCTAAAAATCTGATGTGGGCAACACATGACTTTCTTTATATAATGTAATGAATTTACTACTTTTACAGTAAAAAGAATAGGTTTTCCTTATAGTAGATACTAATATTCTTTTCAAGATATTGAATTTCCGACAATTAGTCGTCATTTTCATTGATTTAGCGTCATTTTTATCCATTTGGCGTCCAAAATGTGCAATATCTCGAGAACGGTTCATGTTAGCGTTATAAAATTTATGTCACTCGTTTTCTAATGAAAAATTGCATAAGAAATGTCTATTTGCGTAACTTTATTATTGGTTTTGATTTTTTGAAGAATTTTTCAAAATTTCACTCGAAAATTTAGGAGGGTTCTGAACATCCGATTGCGTATGAAAACAATAGGCTTCCAGTGCTTACGGATTGTGATTTTTGTGTTCCAAATTTGGTTCAAATCGGTCCATTCATTCGTCAGTTATCGTCTCCACAAACTCACTGACACACACACACACACACACATACACACACACACACACATACTTTCACACAGAGACATCACTTCAAAAATGTTTGATTCGTGATCAGGGATGCTTGAAACGTGCTCTCCCGGTCGAAAACTCGAATTTTCGACCCCGCCACATTACTTTCCTTATACATTATGTATATAAGGAAAGTAATAATTCGTCGATTTTTCGCATCGATACAATAACTTTCGATAGCGTATCGTTTCCGAAATTCCCCTCAATATGTGATAATATATTAATTTAAATGAATTTGTTTTAAAAATGTATTAAGTTATTACAAAGATAAAATCATTTCGATAAATTATATGGTTTGCTAAAAAATAGTTCTATGAACACTTAAAAAATAGTTGAAGTTCTGTATATCACTGCATATCATTCTCTTATCATTCTTAATTGTTTCTTATTATGCTTTAATCATCTCTTATCATTCTTGCCATAGAATTCAGACAACTGAGAAGATGTTGGACGAGGGGTTAGAAAACTGTTCAATAAATTAACTATGCTACAAATCATGAGTTCGATCTTCTGGCGCAACATCTTGTCTTGACATGCTGCACATATTCATAATTTATTTATAAAATTTTTCGAAGAATAACGAAAGTTTGTGATATTTTTAAATATTGGTCCGATTCCATTAAGGATTACTTTTTTTTACTGCAAGAACATGCAATATCTTGAGACCACGTGTTGGAGACTTATAAAAAATGTCATTCAATCATTTATATGATGCCTATGTATGCAACATGGTTTAAAAATTGCACTATCCGGCACAGACAATGCATTACTCTGAAAGAGCGATAGTATGATTATAAAGAACACACAGACAGAGATAGCATATATAATTAAGTGATGTTAACTTCAGAAGGATAAGGCAATACAGTAATGGCATAGGCAGGGTAATCATTAGTACCATCTCTTGTGGTGATACGAGTAGCAACCCTTCTAGGAACAGATGCAATGAGCATGCAGATAGTTTCCTGAGGGATAGATGACCATATGCCTTGAACCAGGTCGTCCTCTGTTTGAGACGGGGACAAGAAAGCCAAACGGCGGCCAATTCCCTACATGCTCGATGAGGGAGATATTTGGAGACAATGGAGGCCAAGGAAGCACCTGTATACATGCCTAGGTTTGTCTGCTGATGGTTGCCGTGTGCAGTCGCGAGTTATCGTGCTGGAAAACAGCATTTTGTAACCGCTGAAGGTAGGACAGTGCAACCGGCCACAGAATCTCATCCACATATCGTCGTGCAGTTATTGTGCCTCTGATGCGAACCAGAGGTGACCGGCTATCGAAGCCGATGGCACCCCAAACCTGGAGGCCGTGCTTTCGACAGTCACAGTAGGATTGGATCTGTTTCCACGTCGCCTCTATACTCTTACACGGCGACCGTCATTCGACAAGTAGAACCGAGACTCGCGGCTGAACACTACCTTGTCCCATTCAGTCTTTCACGAGGCTCAAGGCCGACACCACTGCAATCTCTCACATCTGTTTTTTGTCGTCAATGACAGTTTTTGTGAAGGGCGGTTTGAGTGCAACCCGCTTTCGGCCAATCGTCAAGAAACTAGTCTCGCTGATATTGGAACATCCAATATACCCTGAAAATTATGCAGAATGTCGATAGTCGTCGTTTGTAGGGCTGCCACGGCATGCCTTCGAAAACGTCGATCGACACGTGATGACGTACGTCTGGATGGGCTTGTACCACTGCGACGATTCATTTTCCCTTCTTCAACCCATCTTCTCCAAATCCTTTGTACAGTGCATCTATGCGCATTTCAGCTGCGATATGCCATTATGACCACCTAGCCGTGCGTGGGCCTAAAATGAATCCCCCTCACACGATCGTCCAAATGCTGAAACGGACTTCAGCTTGGTCTCACATATAGAAATTTCAGAAATATAGTAATTAAAAGTTAAATAAGTGTTAAACTATGTTACATAGATAGACATTTTACAAGCGGTTGAATCACGTCATTTATAAGGCTCTGCACATGCGGTCTCGAAATTTTGCACTCTTTTTAGCTGAAATGAAAAAAAATCATAAGTAAGATATGGCCAACATTTCAAAATATCGTAACTTTCGTCATTCTTTGAAAATGTACATATAGAAGTTATAAACTTGTGCTGTCTGGAGAAAGCGGTTACAAAGCTCGAACTCATGATTGGTAACATGCTTAATTTATAGTGAACAGCTTTCTAACCCCTAGTCCAATGTATACTCGCCCGGGTGAATTCCATGGCAATAGTCATAAGAGCACTGTTATTTTAACTTCCTACTCTAAATTTATTCAATTTTGAAAGGCCATAAAGCAATCCATCACTTTCCTATGAAAAGTTATCCATATCCACTTGTTGACAGGAAAGTGCTAATAATAAGGAGTAATACTATAGTTTAATCCTTACAACCTCATAATTACTTCCGTTACAGTGGCATATGCCGGGTGATTTTTCAGATCCCTACCTTCTCCCTCCCCCCAGTGACGATAAACATTACATTAGTTCTCCATATTATCCATATCGAAAAAACAAATTCCATCAATGTAACCTCCTAATTATATCATACTCTCCGTCAGTCTCCGAGATTCTGGGTACATATACGCTATGTATAAACCAATATGTATAAATTTTAGAACGCTAACAGGAACCGTTCTCGAGATATTGCACAATTTTCAAAAATATTATCAAAAAGTCATATAAAATAAAAAAAAATATTTCCAATTGAGAAACATGTTCACTTTTCATACGTAATACCATGCGATAAATTGGGTGACGTCATTCTCGTGGATCTAGCTCGTTCCATTCATGAAAAAATATACTTTGAGTAATACTTTTGCATTTGAACGCCAATAGTCATTTATCTGCTGTAAGAATAACTTATTTCTCCGTCCATAACGCTTGGCGAGACTTTGGCGACGAATTTGGTGGAATGTCGCCAACTTGGCGACTTTTTTAAATGTTGCTAAATTAACGAAATCCCCGCCAAATGGATAAAAATGACGCCAAATCAATGAAAATGACGACTCATTGATGAAAATACAATATCTTGGAAAGAATACAAATATCTACTATAAAAATAATCTTTTTTTTTACTGTAAAAGTAGTAAATTCATTGCATTATATAAAGAAAGTCATGTGCTGCACACATCAG
The DNA here is from genome assembly GCA_951213105.1 of Amaurobius ferox. Classification (NCBI taxonomy): domain Eukaryota; kingdom Metazoa; phylum Arthropoda; class Arachnida; order Araneae; family Amaurobiidae; genus Amaurobius; species Amaurobius ferox. The sequence continues at coordinate 152,736,700 of OX578138.1, forward strand.
AGTTTTAAATAATAGAAACCACAACGCTATATATATTATCTACTTATAAACTAGCACACTCCCTGTCAATATGCTTTAATTTGCATCCACTTGCACTCCCCGCTTTTATTCTAACGAGCGTGCTCTTAGGCAGTTGTAGTGCATACTTGGATAATTGGTCCCTAATTCGCAGAGGATTTTAAAGCCCCCCCCCCCCCCTCCCCGAAGTGGTGAAGGATCCCACATCATTAGAACAATTTAATACCGTTTCATACGATTTCGGAAAATAGACGCAGGACATATTTGCATCGGCCAGTTGCTGCAGAACTTTATTGGGAAGATTAAATCTGTCCGTGTCCTGTTTTATATCATTAGGCAAATGGAGGAGCAATTTAATTACATAATAATAAAAGTATTATGTGGGAGGCATATGAGTTATCCTTCAGACTCGAAATTGTTTATAAATCATTTCAGTTATTTGTACACATTAAAACTGATATTTAAACTTTTTATAGTGCAGAATATTGTCGAAAATGTACAGGGTTCCTAGGAATGCACTCAAACACCTCCAATAACTTTGCACGGAAAGGTCGATAAGTACACACGTAAGGTCAATCTATAGTAAAACGAACATGCTCGATCGAATAAAAAATGATTGAAGTACGCCTACACTGTAAAACATTTGCAAGCATGTTGCTGAAAGTTTCAGGGGAGTCAGCTGTCTGTAATAGGGAGTAAAGTTCCTGATAGTTGTTATAATATATATATATATATATATATATATATATATATATATATATATATATACACAATATACGACAAGTGCTATAAGCAATCACAAAGATGTAAACCAATATTACCATTGTATTTATATATATATATATATATATATATATATATATATATATATATATATATATATATAAATACAAAAATAACGTTTCGGCAGATGATAATTAGTTGAATATTTCAGAAATAAAGCTGGTATTTTCATGAACGCCTGTAATTGCGGCTTTTCTGATAGTTTGCCGAAATTATCAAGAGAATAGCTGAAAAAATGGGCAAAGGTTGCAGTATGATTTACAGTGTAGGAGATTTTAAAAAGTTGGGATAAAGGCCTCATGAACAAATCGAAATACATGAAAAAGTCAATTACAAAGTTGTGGAGTATTATATAATGAGTAGGACTAGGCACCAGGAAAGCATGGAACACGTATATGAAGGGAAATAAATATAGGTCATACTTCACTGATCAGGGATTAGAAAGCAATCAAAAGTCGTAGCGAGTGAATATTTCTATATTCTGTGAATATGGAATCTGTAGCGAGTGAATATTTCCATATTCCAATATTTCCATATTCTGTGTTGACGTTTCTTTCATAGGTGGGCACTGAATCACTGGTATTATCTGTATACGCTCGTAAATATTTCCCAAACTTTTAACATTATTGTGGCGGGACTGCGCATTTAGAAACCGATTAAGTACGGCTGGTATTTATTGCCTTCCATATAGCTTTGCGTTCGTTTCTATTGTGTATTCCTACTAATCTTATAGTTTTCTGTAACTTTGTAATTAGATTGTGTCTTCTATCTCGCTTTGCTGCAGAGTTCGTTATCGCAATTCTTTAAATTATCCGCTTGGGGGCGCTGATATCACTTTTTTCGTTCGAGTATGGTCCATTTATTATAGGCAGACCTAGCGTGTATACTTATGAACCTTCCCTTATGAAATAATTGTGTGTTTTAGAACTTTCCTGGGAACGCTGTACAATTTCTTAAAATTACATAAAATGTAGGGTTTCAAATCAGTTCATTTGGCGACTTGGCGCGTTTGTATAACATACATATTCGTCAAAATTTTCTGAACTGCCATAGACTGTGAATGATTTCTTCTGTTTTGTAATCATAAGTTACATGTAAGACAAATATTTTTTGTGAGTGTTCAGCATGTTCTTATTTTACCATTTTTAAATACTTATGGACACTGGAGAAAAATGTCAGAGTTTACAGTTTACACCAAACTCTAATGAGCACCATTTTAATCCATAATCTAGAAAAATGCCAACATCATAAAAATTGTTGAATATATTATTTTTTTTTTAATTCTAATCAGAACCCGGGATTACGAGCTTACTAGCCTTATGCTGTAAGGCTAGACCACAAGCTATAGCTTCAGCCAATGGCCCTACCGTGCTGAAAACACCGGTTCTCGTTAGATCACCGAAGTCAAGCAGCATCGGGCGCGGTTATTACTTGGGTAGGTGACCACCTGGGAACACCGCGTGCTGTTGGCATATTTCGGGTGCGGTAGCTTGGTGGTTTGCGCGCTGGATTTGTACGCTGCCGCAGTGCTCATGCGGAGTATGATCACGTTAAACATGTGGGTCCGAAAGTCCTTCCGAGAGGTTGATGGTAGGGGAAGGAGGGCACGGTCCTTGTGGATTCGTCTCCCACTGGGTTCCGGTCTAAATTGAGTGGCACTTCCCGGCCGTCCAACTGGTTATCTTACACCTTTCTGGTAGGTTGGACGGTCTGGGTCTCAAACAAACAAACAAGATATAGCTTCGAGACGGAACTTATGATTCGGGCACTGCGGCTTAACACGGTCGATCGATGTAGGAAGTGCTGGAGGGCACTATAGTCGGCTGCCACAGTGAATTGGTGTTTTGAGGTTACAGAATTCACTTTGACGGTAAGAGCTTGCAATTCCATTACACAGTAGCCCAATTGGAAGAATATTGACTGTTCTGTCAAAAGAACCACCGCCCGAGCCCTGGTTCTTTACAATAGCGTCCGAACAAATTTACCGTGTAAGTTAGAATGCAATGATTTTTGGGGTCTGAAACTGACTCTAGCACGACAGACGGTTTCAGTAGTAATTGAGCGTCGGTTTCAAATCATGAGGCCAACGAACACACAGGAAGCGAACCTGGAGGATAAAAGCAGCACCAAAAATCTAACCTGGGGATAAAAACAGCAGCAGGTGCTGGTCAGTCAAATTATTAAGTTGCAAATTGGCAAGTCAAATTATCAAGTCAGTGTGATATTAGTGGGGGGAGAATGCAGCGTCTACTTTGGCGATAACAGCTTGCAATTCCATTTCAGTAACTCAAAGGGGAAGCTATGGCTCTGCTAATATGAAGATTTACGGTTCCAGACACGACTGGGACGTTTAGAGCTCTTGAAAACTCAAATTTTCAGCCCTGTGCAAAAATTTCACTATAGTATATACAGTATGCAATCGTTCATCTTACTACTTTAAACTTTCGGGTGAGTCGGGCGGTCTGTGATTTTCACTATGCATGTATAGTAGGGGAGTGAAAACAGATAAAAATCCATTCAAGAGGTGGTACAACTCAAACCGGTGACTATTCCGGCCATGTTTCTCACTATATATGAACTAGTACTCCGCCAACATTATCTGCTATATTTTTAAATACTTGCACACTTGAGCTTTATATTATAGAACCCCTAATAGACATACACAACACTGAAGCGATTATTCGCTCCTGTGGAGATAGTTTCAAAGTTCACAAAGTGGTGAAGAGAACCATTTCTTTTAGACTATTTAATCCAGTTTGATCCGATTTCGGAAATTAAATGAAGGGAGCCTTTTCAATGCTCAGACATTAGTTCTCAGAACTTTATTGGGAAGATTCAATCTAGACTTATCTTTCTTATAGCATTAGAAGTAAATGAAATGGAGCTTAGTCTCGTGGCATCTTTTGTATGCTTTGACATTTCTGACACAAAAGTGATTGAAAACTAAACAGATACTGAGATATGGCTCTTAAAATATAATTAATTATTTATATAATAATCAGACCACAAAATAAGGAACATTTTAATTTGATGTTTAAAACGTGCAATATCCGTTCCTGTATAAAGATGTGTTGTTGATTTTTCCCTTTTCTACCTAAAACGTGCATAATATACCCATATTTGCACAAATATTAAACAATGCAGACACTGCATATTTAGACAAATATCCAGTGGCGTTTCAGACTCGGATTCTGTGACAAGACTTAATTTTAGGCCATGATCATGTTGGCCTCATGGCATTAAGCCGAATTCATTATTTCAAATCGCCCTGTTTGCTCGTGAGATATCGTCTCCAGAGATGCACTGACACACACACACACAGACATGACCTCAAAAATGTTCGATTCGTAATCAGGGATGCTTGAAACGTGCTCTCCCGTCGAAATCTAGAATTTGAATTTTCGACCCCGTCACAATACTTTCCTTATACATTATGTATATAAGGAAAGTAAAAAAAGATCATTTTAATCATTCTCGAGAAATTTCTACCGATACAGATTTTTCTGGACACTCTGTAGATAGACCTAATGTGTACACTGGGGATTCTTTCCTTAGAAAGTTATTGGGATGCTTTAGGATTTTCGCAGGAACTCTGTATAGCCAACGGCTGTACCGTGCTGAAAACACCGGTTCTCGGTAGATCACCGAAGTCAAGCAGCATCGGGTACAGTTAGTACTTGGGTGGGTGACCACCTGGGAACACCGCGTGCTGTTGGCACATTTCAGACGCGGTAACCCGGTGGTTTGCGCGCTGGATTTGCACTCTGCCACAACTGCCGCCATGTTCATGCGGAGTACGATCACGTTAAACATGTGGGTCCGTAAGTCCTTCCGAGAGGTTGGTGGTAGGGGAAGGAGGATACGGTCCCTGTGGATGCCTCCCCCACTGGGTTCCGGTCTAAATTGGATGGCACTTACCGGCCGACCAAACGGTTACCTTACACCTTTCTGGTAGGTCGGACGGTCTGGGTCTCAACAACAGGAACTCTCTATATAAACGCACGTCCACTTGTGAACATGTAAATGCAAGTATAAAAATAAATGACTACTTGATAATAATTTTATAGTCCCCGTTTCATTATAAATGAAACACAATTTATACAAATCAAGACATTTAATTTTTTTCTCGATGTATTAGGGCTCGCTCTCCCTGAAAACAAGATTTATTTTCCATTCAGCTATACTGTTGCCATCGCACCCTCTGGTAGGTGTAGAACGTACTTCTACAATTGTTCTATAATGCGGTATGAATTTTAATGCTCATAAAGTTGTAAAGGAGCCCTCTTTATGAGAGCACTTCTATCAGCCATCATCCATTGTCATCAATTCGACAGAGAACATTTGTAAATCAAGTTCTCGTCGAACTTTATTTGAAGAATAGAATGATTAGATCCAGCGCGTTGTCACGTTTCGTAGAATTTATCGAATGGTTCAGCTTTGTCTGTCAAGTCTGAATAATATTGATAATTCCTGTGTCTTAGGATAGCATTCAGTAAGTAGGGAATGTTTCTAGGATGGAAAGAGTTGTGGTATTCTGAATTAAAATTTAAATAATCATATTGTTCTAATTTTTTAGATGAACCATGGTGTGCAAATATGACAAAGGGGAATAGAATCTCCGAACAAAAGATTAGGTAGTGTTTAAATGCCAAATATTTTAAACATTATATTAGTAAAATTTTATATTAGACAAGTATTATATTAGTAAAATATTACATTAGTAAAATAGTATATTAGACAAATATTATATTAGTAAAATATTATATTAGACAAATATTATATTAGTAAAATATTATATGAGACAAATACTATATTAGTAAAATATTATATTAGACAAATACTATATTAGTAAAATATTGTATTAGACAAATATTATATTAGTAAAATATTAATTTTACATATTTTATTACTATCCAAATATATATTAGTATACCGTAACATTTTAGTTATAGCGGTCCACAAAGTTTCCAATCAATATTTATCGGAAACCCTCATGGCACCTCTCCGATATATCTTTGATATGTGCGTTCGATTGCGATTAATTAGAACGCAATCGATTCAATCGTTGATGAGTAATCATAATTCCAACACAAAATGTATCCTTGCTTGTGATACTTGATGTCCCACGTCCGCCATTCTCTGATATCACGATCGTCTGGTGTCACTATATCGATTGTTGTGTTTATTTTACTGTATCTGCAATATATAGATTCATCTATTTTTACTTTCCCTGCAATACATGGTAATGTATAGGGAACGTATTGGAATCATGTCGAAAATCGCAACTCGAGTTTTCGACGGATCTATACTTTTCGAGACCTCTAGAATACGATAAAACTATTTTTAACGTGACGTCTGTGTGTGTGTCTGTCTGTGTGTCTGTTCAATGCATGTAACCAGTCTAACTAAAAAACTAATGGACCGAATTTCATAAAATTTGGTAGGTAAGTCACTTGGGTAAGGCCCTGATGCTGATTAGTTTTTGGTAGGATTTGTAAAAACAGAACCCATCTTTTTTTGCGGAATGGTCCGTAAAAATTTCATGTATCCACTCTAGCTAAAATACTGATTGACCAAATGTCACAAAATTTAGTAGCTAAGTTACTTGTAGGATACTCCGGTGCCTTAGATTTTGGTACGATTCGAAAAAGATCAACCTGCCTTTTTTTGCAAAATGGATCGCAAAAATCGTCAAAATCTAAATTTAAAAACTACGTACGCTCAAATATATCTATTAAATGCTTGTTTTACACGTAATTTTTAACGAGGAAAAGAATAAGACCAATCCCATTACACTAGGACTGTTGTGAAATGCTTGACCTCGTTTAATAATTATTTTATTTCAAAATTTAACTTCCCGCAAATTCTAATTCACTTTCGATTCTAAAACTTGTTCTCAGAAATTTATTCCAAAATTGATAAAGCGCCATTTCTGTATTTCGGCCTTTTGGATATTTCCCGCCAGTTTCGGTAAACCTTGGCGTAGTAATTTGTCACGCGTTTTAGTACATGTACTTCGTATTTGCATTTCATATTCCTTAACATTGGAACTCTTTTTCTTTGCGTCATGAACGCGTAATAACATTAAAGATGCTTAAGTCTGTTTTCGGTGAATAGTTCAGTTGGCGATGTAATTCCAAAGCAGTCGGACGTGTTCTTGCCCGCGGGGCAAAGAACAGAATGTATCTAAAATTAAATTAAAAATGAAGTAAATTGTTTAAGTCGCGTTTGAATGTAATTTCAAAGAGTCACGAGATTTGTTCATCATAAATTGATTATTTTGAGATGTCTAACCGGCGCAAACCACTATCGGATTCGCCGTTGTATTCGACGAATATGTTCTATAATGTCGGAAATCCAAGTGTAATTTCAAGTATCATCGTCAACAAATTCGATGTCTACTACTTCTTGATGTTTATGATTTGGAACATGGTAATTTCTCATCGAATAAAGAAAAAGGTAAATTCAAAAGGTTTGAGTCATCATTGCTCATCTCCTACTATCATCACGCCACCATCAGCTCCAATCGCTGTGTACAACCCTTGTCACATCAGCACGGATCTCCCATCTTCTCCGATGCCCGAGAGAAACCGCCCGCAGCGATCGCGCTCCAATTGCTTGTGCAATCCTATTACAAATGCCGTGAATATCTTTTTACAACGTATGACGACCGCCCCTTTCTACAACATATGATGGCCACTACGTTTTATAATAAATGGTGCCGTAACAAATGGTGGTCAACGTTGTTTATAACAATTAAATGCTTGTTTTACACGTAATTTTTAACGAGGAAAAGAATAAGACCAATCCCATTACACTAGGACTAGCCGTTCTCGAGATATTTTAGTTTTATCTCTACGCCACCTTTGAAAATGAGTCCAGTTACCAATCGAGAACGAAAATTGAATTAAAAGTGAATTAAATTTAATTAAAATAAAAAGAACGTGTATATAAATCTGCAGCGAAAGTCATGTTCTGCCCACATCAGATTTTTTTTTATTTTTAACTTTCCATAGGCATTGATATACATAGAAAGGTAATTTGGCGCGCTAATGACGAAATGATTATACTGCTGTAGGACAGCCATCAGGGAGATATTTTAAAGGAAACTTGTCCGCTATTTATGTTTCATTAAAAGAAAACAATGAAAACATATTAAGCGCAGCCAATTAATATCATGGGTTTCAGCTGAGGCGCCATAATTTCAACAAATAGGCTCCAAATAGTTATTTGTACGTTATTGGTTACTCCAATAGTTATTGGTTACTCCAATAGTACTATTTGGGTTCTATATTTTAAGCCAATTTGTTTGTCTAACATAAACACTAGTGAACCATGGTGGCGTAAGCATGGCCGCCGAGTCGCGTATGCCCTCCATTGGTGAGGAAATTAGATTATTTATTCAGAGTGCAAGTGAAAACTAAATTCATTATTGTAAACTAACTCATTTGATAATAATTCCTCTTCCCGAGATCTCTTATGGGCAACCATAAGAGATTTTTCTATCATTTCATATCCATGTATTGTCATTTTTGTTCAGATATACGGAAGGGGGAAGATCTGGGCATGATATTTAACCATTCCATTTTACCAACTCATGAATATCATTGTAAAGAAATTATTTTCCATCTAGAGGAAAGCTGTCCAATGACTACACAATTAGTTATGACACTTTTATTTCTTCTGGCAATAAATTTAAATAAGTGCTTCGAGATAAATTTTCCGTTACTGTCCTTATTGGAAATAACTTGAATACTAGTATACAGAATTGAAAGACAATTCCCATATACAATCTGCAAGCAAACCTATTTCATTTATTGGTCCGCTGAGGAAACGCGAATATGATTCTATACAATAAGAAGACATTTCTTTAAAATGGAAAGAGTAATGGTTATTTTCAATCGTAACTCATTCGAATGCAAAGATCAAGTTTTCGGCGTAAAACTGCCCTCAGTGGAACAATAACGTTAGCAATTCTAATGGTTAGTTTTCGACCGTGTTTTAAATAAAGAACCCGACCTCAGCATTCGTCAAATGTTTAAGAATTTTTTTTTTATATTATCTTACATCGGATGTTTTAATTACATACGCAAGTGCTGCTTTCTTGTTCTTTGAATTGCTGTTAGACAAACTTGCATTATGCAAAAATATTTATTTTCAGTTTTCTCGCGCTAAACTAAAATGCCGTACATTTTTACATTTGAGAAACATCTTGCGAAAATGGGAAGCATTTTTACATTTGTTGTTTTGAAGATTTTACTTTTCTCTCGCTGATCTAAACAAGCATACGGTGGCTTATACCACTTTTAACACTTTACAACAAAGTTTTAAAGTGTTTATGACTTTGTTCATTCATTCTGTCTGTCTGTCTATCCGTTAGCACGATAACTGCCGTAAAAATGACTTAATCAAAATGAAATTTTAGTATGTTGTTCAGACAGTCTGTAGGACCTATGGGAATATAAATGAATAATATCACCCAATTTGTTTTGGATTGAACCCGGGTTGAAAAAATGGAATACATTGAGCCCTATGGGACTTAATTTTTCAATCATTTTTTAAGCAGATTTAAAGTTCAAAAATTGCTTCGAAAATGTTAGGTAATATTCAAATTGTTCCATAAAATGTATAAAAAAAATTCAGCGAAATATATTCAGTAGTTTTTTAAATAAAAATTAAAATAATAATTACACCTCTTATATTAAGCGATCACGTGACCATGATATGAAACGATCACGTGACCCACTTCAAAATGATATACGGTATCCATCTTGTCTCAAAATCGTAATTTTTAAAGTTCTTTTTAATTCATATTGAATAATGCATCCGTCCTAAAACCACTTTATTTTTGCTTAAATTCTGTGCATCTACATAATAAAACAACGCAATTACAATATATTTAAGTTTAAATGATCATCCAAATTTGATTATTTCTACAACGAAGCCTATTTTTCACTTATGTAAAATGTAAGCAGCAAAATATGTAAAATGAGTTGTATTAGAATTGCAGTATTTCTTTAACACAAAATTATTTAGCTCATGGAGTCTGCATAGCTGATATGAAAGAAATATTTATTGATTTTACAAAGAGAAGGACGATTTTATTGGATGAAGTTTTAAGCATTGAGTTTAATTACTTGTAGCTCCATGGTCTTAATTTTTAAATAAAATAAATTATTATAGTATTGTGATGAATGAAATGAATGGGAACATGTTATGAATGAAATGCTGCTTTTTTAGAGAGATTCAGGTGTGTGTTTTTTCTATGACGTCATTTGAATGAATTTCAGTTGTTTGCGATGTAGTTTTCAAATATAATAAATTATCGTAGTATTATGATAATTCTAAAATTATTACCGAGGAATGTATCGCATTTTAGAGATATTTAAACCAGGCAATGTATATTTCAATGCCGTCATTTGAATGAAGTTCATTTTTTTCTATGAAGGTTTAAATTTTCAAATATAATAAATTAATGGAGTATTGTGATAATGTGTCACCGGTTGTGCGTCACCGGTGCTGCAAATGTATTGCATTTTAGACATGTTTAAATAAAATTGCATTGAAGTTGGAAAGTTTTTCATAATCAATGCTTTAAGCATGATTGATATTTCTTGTTTTTTATTTGATATGCTTTTATGCGCTGATAGATATGCGAGATTTGATATGCTTTCATTAGATATGCATTATGGCATTATAAAGCATTTCGTCCATATGAGTTTTACCTCCTTCATTCTAATTCCTTCTCTCCTGTTTATCATTGTATAAATGTTTAATTTCATTTGCCTACGAATTTATTTTTTTTTTACTTTCCCAACAATGCACGGTAATGTATAGGGAAGACATTAGAAGAGGGTTGAGAATTTCGTTTTCGGCGGATCTACACATTTTGAAACCTCTAAAATTAACTGTTTTTAACGTAGCTAAAAATTTTTGAAATTTTACAAAATTTTGCAGCTGCTTCACTTGTGGGTCACCCTGGAGCTGATTAGAAAATCTGAAATAAAAGGCTAAATATACAGGGTGATTAAAGTTCCCGGTTTGAAAATGGTCTCAAATAAAAAGCACTGGTCAGAATGATTTTAAATTTTGCGTGAACACTCGTGGAGCAATGGGATTTTGTTTGGTGAAGAAAATAACAGTAGTTCAAAAAGTCGCCGCTAGGAGAATAATTTGCGCTTTACTACACTGGAATCCAATACAAAAGTAATAAACGTTGACTTACTCATTGGCTATTGACGTAATGAATGTTCAATATGCTGTCCTTAGAATACTGAATTAAAAGTCGATTTTTCATCATCATATGCATGCAAGTAATGAAAAAAATTTTTATCCATTGAAACAATGTTAAATTCTAAGCAAACGTAAGCCGTATCTTTTTTCACAAAAAGTGGATTTAACTTGTTTTGCATAATTGCTCTTCAAATGCTGCTGCAATTTGCATAAGACAGTGACGTTGCAATAAACGTTTGTTATAAAAAAAAAGAAAGCGGGGCTTGTTTCTCATAACTTAATGAAAAATCTCTATTGTTCTGTCGCAATGACTCTATATCATTAAAAGACCGTGCTCTTCTTGTCAAATTGTTTTATGAGAATAACAGCTCTTGTTTAGTAGTTCTTAGAAAGTTCAGAACTTTTGAAAAAATTAAAATATGGTCCACTGTGTGGCAAAAACTTGTGCAAAATGATTTTAAAATTTGAAGAGAATGGCTCTTTGGACATCAAACCTGGCAGGGAACGGAAAGCAGTCGATGGAGAGATAGTGGAAGACGTAGCTACAGCGTTAGAAGAAGAGCGTAACGCTAATACATCTACGAGTGCACGTGGAATTGCCCGATCATTAGACGTACCCTCCAGTACGGTGTAAAAAAATTTGAAACACATTTTGAAATGTTATCCTTACAAACTGACCCATGTTCAACAGTTGCTACCTGCGGACAATGTTGCACGTGAAATGTTCGCACTTCAATTTCTGGTTCGGATACAAATGGACGATGAATGTCCCTGGAACGTTTTGTGGACTGACGAAGCACACTTCCATCTCCACGGAACTGTTAATACGCAAAATTGCAGATTATGGGCAACCGAAAATCCACAAGAACTACGTCAGGTGCCACTTCATTCCCCCAAAGTCACTATGTGGTGCGGATTTACAGCAGCGTTTATTACCGGGCCTTTCTGTTCTGAGGAAGTTGGTCCTCATGGCCCCGTCACCTGTTTTGTCAATGGCCATCGATATGAACGTCTTTTGAAAAGTCACGTTTTACCCACACTGCAAGAGCGTCAGTGTATCGAAAACACTATTTCCATGCAGGATGGGGCTCCACCACATAACGCAAAACCAGTGAAGCGGCTACTTCGCAGTCATTTTGGAAATGACAGAATCACCAGCCGCCATTTTCCTGTAAGATGGCCAGCACGTTCCCCTGACCTCAATCCATGAGATTTTTGGCTTTGGGGGCATCTGAAGAATGTGGTGTTTAATGGAAACATTACCAATTTAGCGGAACTTAACGCTAGCATCACGCATCACATCCATAAAATCTCTACAGAAACACTCAAATCTGTTGTTGAATACGCAATTTTGGGCTTTCAGCTTGTTTCAGAATGCGAAGGACAGCATATTGAACATTTATTACGTCATTAGCCAATGAGTAAGTCAGCGCTTATTACTTTTGTATTGCATTCTAGTGTAGTAAAGCGCCAGTTATCCTCCTAGCGGCGACTTTTTGAACTACTATTTTTTTCTTTACCAAGCAAATTTCTATTGCTCCATGAGTGTTCACGCAAAATTCCAAATCATTCAGATCAGTGCTTTTTATTTGAGACCATTTTCAAACCGGGAACTTTAATTATAATCACCCTGTATTTAAATATATTAATTAAATGGCAGTTTTATACCTAATTTCTGACAAATGAACTAATACCAACCTCATGAAGATAGACTCTAGTCTAGATTTTGTTATATTTTAGAATCTAACGACGTATCAAAATTCGTAAAATTGTAAAATAAAAAATAGATATATTAAACCTAAAAAACAGATATATTTTCAAATAAGTATCCACTTATTTGGGCAATTAATAGATTATGAAAGAGAAAATATATTTTAGCTTGTAGGAAAAATCATACCAGATTACATTTCTACCTGAGTAAAAATCATTAAAGTGAGGCAGAAAATTCTCAAATCGGAGCAGATATTCAAGTTTCAATTATTTTGGACATAAGAGATTTCACGCTAATACGAGGCTGGTAACCTTATTCCAAATGCAGTTCCTTACCCCATCATTTCCGTCTGCTATCAAATGCTCTCTTAATTGAAACCGTTAAACTTAATCGTATTAAGAGTTCAGGGAATAATCTTCGGGTATTCACTCACATTAACCCAGTCCTGAATAACGGAATAATGTTTAACTTGAATAAACTATTCCCAAACTTCAGATATTCTTAAACAAAAGTTCAAAAACTTCCGTTCAATTTGTTGCATCGAAATTTCTTATATTTCGATATAATATCTTATATATAACGATAACGCTTGGCGATACATTTGGCAAATTTGTCGACTTATTTAGCAAAATGTCGCCAGCATATCAATAGTTCTCCTCAGATTGACGAAAAGATCGCCAAAAATGCAAAAATGACACTAGATTTACGAAAATGACTCGAAGTTGATGAATTAATAATTAAAATATTTTAATATATGGGCTATATTGCTTATTGCGGATGCTGTCAATATTGATAATTGTCAATTTAAATTTGCGTGAATCATAAGTTAATTGGATGCTCCAAAATAGTTTTATATGTTGTCATCCAGAAAAAAACTTAAAGTAAAAGTCTACTTTAAAAGAATTGTGCTGTGGGTCTTATAGTACATAATTTTTTCACTGTGATAGAGATAAATTCATTACATTATATAGGGAAAGTCATGTACTGCCCATATCAGATTTTTTAATTTGATACTTATTACGATTGCAAATAGCCTTACGATTCAAATAGCCTTACGATTCAAATATCCTTACGATTCAAATAGCCTTGCGATTCAAATAGCCTCAAACACCGTAGAATATACACTGCTGGCAATCCAAAATGCAACACCTTGTAAGACAAGAGATATCAAAGCCAAATTTATTGGACAAAAAACATAAAGTACAAGGATGAATTGATTGAAATACAGCCCCGTTCGACTTACGGAACACGAAGAAATCACTATTTTGTGCAGCCGCCATGGCTGACAATAACTGCTGCTACACGCCTCGGCATTGAAAGAAAGAGACTTTGAATGAGTTCTTTGGGTATGTCAGTCCATACTGCTTCCACACGTTGCCAAACTTCATCTGCCGTAGCAGCTGTTGGTGTTTGCTGGGCCAGTCGTTTGCCAATCATCGACCAGACGTGTTCATTGGGCGACAGATCTGGAGAACGGGCGGGCCAAGGGAGCAGTGGAACTTAATGGGCAATGAAGAAATGCTGAACGATATGTGCCACGTGTGGTCTTGCATTGTCCTGTTGAAACTTGGCCGCAGGCAAGGCTTGAAGGTATGGCAAGACAACAAGTTCCAAAACTTCAGAAATGTAGCGGTGGCTGTTGAGTGTACCGGCAATGCGTATTAGAGGGGTGCGGGAGTAAAATCCAATGCCACCCCAAGCCATAACGCCAGGTGAAGGACCGGTATGGCGATGCATAATGCAAGAGTTATGCACTCTCTCGCCACGGTGCCGCCAAACCCGGATACGACCATCGTCGTGTTGTAGGCAGAATCGTGATTCGTCTGAAAACACAATGCCGTGCCATTCGTTTGTCCATGTCCGGCGTTTAACGCACCATTGCAGTCGCATACGCCTATGGTCTGGAGTCAAAGGTAATCGCAGCAATGGACGCCTTGCTGAAATTGCCCGTTGCTGCAGACGACGTCGAATGGTACGTGCTGACACAGATTGTTGTGTAACAGACCTTAATTCTTGCGCTAGGGTTGTTGATGCTGCCATGCGATCCATCATTGCCATACGCACAACATGCCTGTCCTCACATTCGGCGGTGCGACGAGGCTGGTGTAATCGTACCTGTCGGTTGGTCCGTCCCTCCTGCACCCACTGATTCCATATTCGCATCACTGTGGCTTGATTTCGTCCAACACGAGCACCGATTTCTCGGGAGGATAATCCGCAATCTCTATAAGCCACAATTCTTCCTCTGTCAAACTCAGAAACGTGCTGGAATGGCTGCCGTATTCTTCGACGAGGCATACTGAAGCTTCCCACACAAAAACACAGGGTGAAAACAACATTCCCGTACTTAAAAACACCCTTCTCTTTTCCCCTTATACAGCGCTTGTAGGTGGCACTACTGGCGCACATGATTTGCATATGAGCTAAAATTCTACTCATTTGTATTTCCTATCGAAGTCTACGTATGGTGCAAATTTCATGCTTATTGGATGCTTCCTTCATGGTGTTGCATTTTGGATGGCCAGCAGTGTAATTGTATAGGACGATACGTGGTGTCTCTCACATCAGACATTTTAATTATTAAGCTACATAAAATGTTCAAATGTAATATACAGGGTGAATTGCACCTAATCTCCCAAACGAAAGGGGATCATAGAAGATCCCATGCGCAGTATAAAACACCATAGCAACCCTGTCCTATCTGTAACCGTTTCTGAGATATGGTGGATAGAAGAATAGTGCGTCAGGCCTGAAAAACTCAAATTTGTGAGGTTTCTGAAAGGTCTACACTCAAAATAAACACTTAATTGGAAAGCGCAGAAAAAATCCTATAAAATAACACCATTTCCATAAGGATATCTGAAATTTACACTAGCGAGGTGCTCGACCCTCATTTCCATTTCCTGTCCGCCTTCATCCTGCTGTTTTGTGAGGTGCAAGAACGAGGTGCTACTTCGACAAACGCCGATTTCGGTGATGTATTGCAAAGAAAAAGCTAAATTTCTCCTGAACTAAAGCACCGATATGGTTTATTGTAGGCTCATTCGAAAGCTGGTGAAATTGAAAAAAATTTTTGGTAAATTTGACCGATTGTAGCTAGAAGGGTTTTTGCGATATAGCCGGTAACAGATTTTGGCAACATTTCGATTTTGCACTCCAACAATGTTTCAGCGTTTTTAGCTCTCCCGTTACATCCATATATCCTGATGGAAATGTTGTCATCTTATAGGATTTTTTCTGCTCGTTCCAATTATGTACTTATTTTGCGTGTAGACCTCCCAGAAACCTCACAAATTTGAGTTTTTTCGGACTTGACCCACTTTCTTTCTATCCACCATAACTCGGAAACGGTTAAATATAGGACATCGATGGTATGGTGTTTTATAATGCAGATGGACTATTCTATCACTCCCTTTTGTTTGATAAATTAGGTGGAATTAACCATGTATACAATATTATTCTTAATTATTTCTGATTTATATAATAATTACTTGACGTGTTCTTTTCTTTCAAGACCCTCCAGAAGCTTCTTGAATACCCAGAATATTGAATCTTTACACACTTACAGCACACACTTACATCTTTACACACTTACAGCATACCCGGCAGTCCAAATAGTTGCTCAAGTCCTTGGATGAGTCGGACGGTCTGGGTCTTCAACACTTACAGCATAGTGGGACGCGGTAACCCAGTGGTTAGCGCGCGGGAATTCCACTCGGTGGGTCCGGGTTCGATTCCCTCCGCTGCCAAAACTGCCACCGTATTCACGCGGAGTACGATGGTAGGGGAAGGAGGGTGCAGTTCCTGTTGATGTCTCCCCCACTGGGTTCCGGTCTAAATTCTGTAACACTTACCGACCATCCAAACAGTTACCTTACACCTTTCTGGTAGGTCGGACGGTATGGGTTTTAACAATAACAACACTTACAGCATCGACTGTTAAACGTTTGCAAGCTTGTTACTGAAAGTTTCAGGGAAAACAGCTGCCCGTAATAGGGAGAAATGTCCCTAATAGTTATGATAATATATAAATGAGCAAAGGTTGCAGAATATTTTTACAGTGTACTGGATAGAACCTAATTAAATTACATTTTCGACAAACCCCACCCCACCCCACCACCACCAGAGCTGGAGAAACGGGATGGTTTGAAAAGAACCCCCTGAAGACCCAGAATTCTGGTACAATTATACAAAATTATATTATTGATAATGGGACAGAATTCAAGAGAGACGTATTTTTTAATCTCAACTTTATGAGAGCTTAGAAAAGAGGTTTCAACAGAACATCTAGAATCCCCAAATGACCTATGAAGTTTGAACTTATGCACACCTATTATATTCGATCCAGCCCACCACCCGAACTGCTACTGTAAACCGGTGGGTCAGTAAGGTGGTCTGGGTTTTCGACACCTATTATATGGACCACGGGACAGAAACTGATTCGATTTTCGATTAAGACAACGTTTTTAACGCTACACTACTTACTTGAATCATGTTAGATTCTCAGTCATTAACAAGCTAAATGCAAGTTTTCTTAGTAATTTCCTAACTTATGTGCTATAATTCAAAGATATACCATACCGAATAGAGTGAGTCACAAAGCGTTGGTAAGTAAATTCAAACAAATATATCGCTCCTTATGTCCCAACGCATTCAAATACATCCGGGTCTATTACGACAAATCTCATTCGCAACTCGACGCAATGTAAATGGCCTTTTCAAGCAGCTCATAACAGCCTTCCTTCAAATGTAACTTCAAACGAAATTCGGATAATCCTAACTAAATAAACTGCGGAGCATCGGCCATCGTTAGATTATATCTTTGATATGTGATAATAGCCAAAGTTTTGGAAATTGGGCACTAATAGCGTGTTTATTCAGAGCCCTATTGATTAGCTCCTAATGGAGAAATATTACAAAATGCGAATCAATAGCTAGGAAGGAAGCCCATGGGATATCAGTTTTGCCTCGTTAAGTCTATGAAATTTATTATCTTTCAATTAAATGCAAGATAATATTGAAATATAGACAATTCGAACCAACAACCCATGAGCAGCGGAACAAATAAAGCTTGCGTAAATAATATTTGTCAATCACAGTACGTCTTTAATATTTCACAATTTATACGTTTATATTTTTACTAGTTTTTATGAATTTAAATTACAAGGAGGGTTACACCCCTACTCGTTGGCGCTGGTGAGCTTTTTCATACCGCCCGCTATGCATGAGCAATATGCCCGTTGAGAGTCCGCCCCTATTTCGCTGGCGTTTTAACCAGGCCGGCACACGCGACAGGCTTTGTATCTGGTCACGCACACAATTCCCCCAGAGCTTAAGGGCTCCGAGTCCTATTCGCTGTCAGTTAATAATCCCCACGGAATTATTTGTTTTATTCCACATTATAAAACTATATTCGAACAATATATTAATCGCTTTTGATTGTAAAGTGCTCGTAACACGCTTGCACATACTGAAGCAGACCCCCAGCGCGCAGTTAGTGTCAAGAAATGCACTTGAAAGTATAGATGCTAAGTTATGATTTGCACGTAAGAAAACGTTGCTTTTTAACACTTTACAACAAAGTTGAAAAGTGTTTATGACTTTGTTCATTCTGTCTGTCTGTCTGTCTGTCTGTCTGTCTGTCTGTCTGTCTGTCTGTCTGTCCGTTAGCACGATAACTGCCGTAAAAATGACTTCATCAAAATGAAATTTTAGTATGTTGTTCAGACGGTCTGTAGGACCTATGGGAATATAAATGAATAATATCACACAATTAGTTTTGGATTGAACCCGGGTTGAAAAAATGAAATACATTGAGCCCTATGGGACCTAATTTTTCTAACATTTTTTAAGCGGATTTAAAATTCACAAATTGCTTCGAAAATTTTAGGTAATAGTCAAATTGTTCCATAAAATATATAAAGAAAAATTCAGCTAAATATATTCAGTAGTTTTTTAAATAAAAATTAAAATAATAATTATACATCTTATATGAAACGATCACGTGACCATGATATGAAAAGGTCACATGACCCACTTCAAAATGAGATATGGCATCCATCTTGTTTCCAATTCGTGATTTTTTAAAGTTCTTTTTAATTCATATTGAGTGTTGTATCCATCCTAAAACTACTTAATTTCTGCTTAAATTCTGTGCATCTACATACTAAAACAACACAATGACAATATATTTGAGTTTAAATTCTCATTCAAATTTGATTATTTCTACAATTAAGCCTATTTTTCACCTATGTAAAATGTAAACAGCAAAATATGTGGAATGAGTTGTATTAGAATTACTGTATTTCTTTAACACAAAATAATTCAGTCCATGGAGTCTGCATGGCTGATATGAATGAAATATTAATTGATTTTATAAACAGAAGGACGATATTTTTCGATGAAGTTTTAAGCATAAAGTTTATGAATTGTAGCTCTATGGTCTTAATTTTTAAATAAAATAAATTATTATAGTATTGTGATGAATGAAATGGAGAAAGTTATGAATGAAATCCCGCTTTTATAGAGAGATCCAGGCGTGTTATTTTTTCTATGACGTCATTTGAATTAATTTCAGTTGTTTTCGATGAAGTTTTCAAATATAATAAATTATCGTAGTATTATGATAGATTTAAAAATATTACCGTGGAATGTATTGCATTTTAGAGATATTTAAACCACGCAATTTGTATTTCAATGCCGTCTTTTGAATGAAGTTCATTTTTTTCAATGAAGGTCTAAGTTTTCAAATATAATAAATCAATGTAGTATCGTGATAAGTTTTAAAATATTACCGAGGAATGTATTGCATTTTCGACTTTTTTAAATAAAATTGCATTGAAGTTGGAAAGTGTTTCATAATCAATGCTTTAAGCATGATTGATCTTTCTTGTTATTGGTTGCACATGGATTTTTGTAGTGATCACGTGAGCTCCGCTCCGCCCAGTACTAAAAAAGTCAAACTTTGATTTAAGTAAACAGAATGGGTTATCAATTTTACTTGTTAAATTGGGAGAAAAAGTTACAATAACTATCCATTGCTAACTTCCATTATTTCTAACCTATACAGAGTGTCCCAAAAAGATTGAAACGCGCTTTAATTCTTTACCTGTTGCAGATACGTGAGCAATGTAAATTGCAAAAATATTGAAAATAAGATACAAAATAATACTACGTTAATGAAATAGTCCTCCCATTCATTTTCAAAAAGTTACACTTTTTAAAGTTTTATACGATCTCCTTAGACAAATTGGGTCAATCAGACAATTTTTATTTTTAATACAACAAGATCACTAAAAACCCGTATATCTGTATCATTAAAATCAGCTGAATTATGGTAAAGGAAAAAATCTGACTTATGCCACTTTTCCGTACCATGTGAAAGGCTGTTTCATCAGTGAAAATAGGGATCATAAACAAATTGACGATGGAAATGGTTTAGATCAAAAATACGTTAATATGTGTCAACATTGTATTATCACAAATGCATCTAAATAAAACATTACACAGACAGAGATCATATAAAGCAGTGATACTCATTACGCGATTGGGTATCCTATGTATTATCATCCAGTTTTATCTTTTTTGTGATATGTCACATATTTACATTTCTAATTTGATATGGGGTCCCCATTCACGATGTTCAATTTTCAATTAAATATAACTCGCTCAATTTTAAAGATACAGATATGCGGGTTTTTTTAAGGATCTTGTATTAAAAATAAAAATTTTCTAGTGAACCAAATTTGTCTAAGGGGGTCGTATAAAAATTTAAAAAGTGTAACTTTTTGAAAATGAAAGGGAGTACTATTTAATTAACGTAGTCTTATTTTCTACCTTACTTTCAACATTTTTGCAATTTACATTGCCCACTTATCTCCAACAGGTAAAGAATTAAAGCGCGTTTCAATCTTTTTCGGACACCCTGTATAAAGAAAATTGAAAATCTGTCTGTCTGTATGTTTGTCTCATTATTACGGGAGAATGGCTGCACCAAATTGGATGAAATTTTTGGAGTAGACTTGAATTAACCCCACTTAAAATTGAGTCCATATTTAGAATTTATAGGACTAGATATTAATTAAAAACGCATAATTAAACTTTCCATAGAGATAGCATTATGCAGACGATATTTTTCCCCCAATGTATTTGAAAAAAATAATATGTCACTTAGCAACGGATTTAAATCCATTGTATTTATGCAGCAGACGATTTTTATTAAATCATTTCCGATTTAAATAATAAAGAGATGTAAAATAATAAATTTCATTAATATTGCATTTTTGACTGGATAATATCAATTACGGTCTTCAGGTTTAAACATTATTATTATTGATATATTCGGGAATTATTGATTCAGGTTTTATTCTACCGTTTCTATAAAGAAATAGCATACCTCATACCATACACAAAACCCAAAGATATATATGTATATTTCCCCCATTCAAGCAGAAGATCCGAGTGGCATACATAGATAATCCGTCAATCTAAATGAATGTCAAAGCATTAGGGTTCGTTATATTAATTCCCCAATATCTGATGACAGTCAAAGTTTGTGAAATCAGTATTTAATTGCTTATTAATTCAGGACCCTATACATTATTTCCTAACTGGGAAATATTGCAAAATCCAAATCAATGACTGCAGTCTTTGAATCCCCAGTATTGAAAATATCTTGTAAAACATTATTACTTTCCTCCTATACATAGTATAATGTATAAGGAAAGTATTGTGATGGGGTCGGAAATTCGAATTCGAGTTTTCGGCGGGAGAGCACGTTTCAAGCATCCTTGAACACGAATCAAACGTTTTTGAGTGTGTGTATATTATTTATATGTGTGTGTGTATGCTCGCGCGAGCAGACAATATCCCACAAAGGATTACAGAGATTCGAACGAAATTTGGTACAAAAATTATAATCATTGAATACTGTAAGCCTATTGTTTTTAAACGCAATCGAATGTTCAGCCCTTTTCCCCACCCCACCCCACCCCACCCCAATTTGGAAATGAAATTGTGAAAAAAATCAATTATTTCAATAAAATTACGTATGTAATCATTTCGGCTGTAATTTTTCATAAGAAAACGATTGGCCTAAACTTTAAACCGCTAGCATGAAGCATTATCGAGATATAGTACATTTTTCAAATAAATTTATCATAAAATCACATAAAATTAAAAAAAGTATTAACTATTGTAAAATATGTCCACTTTTCATATGTAATACTATGTGATAAATTTGTAATCATCATTCTCGTGGATCTAGCTCGTTCCATTCACGTGAGAAGATACTTTAGGAAATAGTATTGCATTTGGACCCCAATAGCCATTTATCTTCTATAAGATTAACCCAAGGTCTCCTAAGTCTGAAGGTGTGTATCTGTATCCGTAGATCCGATATTTGAAGCATGAATGAAGAGTTTAAAACAAAAATTGTACGACTATAACAATTAGTGAGAATATTGCAGAATCAGTTAACATTGATTTTAAACGTGTTCGAACATTCTTAAGTACCCCGTCCCTCCAATTTTCTAATGCATTATTTAAAAAAATTATCAAAAAATCAGGACATATATTAGTGATAAATAAGCAATGATTTCAAACATAATTTTTATTTTCTCATACTATATAATATAGTACAAAGAAAGTATTGTTGTCACGAAAATTTTCGAATTCGAGATTTTAATGCCAATATATGTTTTAGAACCTCCTGTACATGTTTTGACAAATTTTAGACAGATGGCTGTATGTGAGCGATATATTGCGCACACTATCCCTGCGACAAGCAATAAAGGATTTTCATGAGAATTTTTATCCGGCTTTGTTAACTGAATAGAACTTGATAGAAGTTTTTGAAAAGCCAACGAAAATTTCGAAATTTATATTTTATTAACATGACAGCGGAGGACAAAATTTGACCTAATTATGCATAAAAGCGGTTATTTATGGCTCGAACGTCGTGAACAGTTTCAATTATCCTAGTGAAAAATTTCTGCGGTACAATTTTTGGTTCGTGATGCCATTAGCCACTTCCTCCGTGGAGGTAACTTATCAAATTTCATATCGATGGAAATATGTATTATTCAAATGTAGATCATTCAAATGTATCATTCAAAATGTATCATTCAAATGTAGATCATTCAAATGTATCATTCAAAATGTATCATTCAAATGTAGATCATTCAAATGCATCATTCAAATTGTATCATTCAAATGTAGATCATTCAAATGTATCATTCAAAATGTATCATTCAAATGCAGATCATTCAAATGTATCATTCAAAATGTATCATTCAAATGTAGATCATTCAAATGTATCATTCAAAATGTATCATTCAAATGTAGATCATTCAAATGTAACATTCAAAATTTATCATTCAAATGTAGTCATTTCAAATGCAGAATGACTTACTTATTTTGATCATTTGGATCAATGCAGATTTTTAACATTTTCTGCAAATTTTGCAAAAAAAAAAAAAAAGAAAAAAAGAATACAAACTACTTAAAAGTGGATTTCAGTTATTTTTACATTCCTTATATACAATAATGTATAAGGAAAGTATTGTGACTGGTTCGAAATTTCGAATTCGAGTTTTCGACGGGAGAGCACGTTTCAAGCATCCCTAATCACGAATCGAACATTTTTGAGATAATGTTTGTGTGCGTGTGTGTATGTGTGTGTGTGTGTCAGTGAGTCTGTGGAGACGATAACAGCAAATGAAAGGACCAATTCGAATGAAATTTGGTACAAAAATCACAATCCGTGAATACTGGATGCCTATTGTTTTAATATGCAATCGAATGTTCAGAACCCCCCCCTAAATTTTCGAGTGAAATTTTGAAAAAATCATTAAAAAATCAAAACCTTTAATAAAGTTACGCAAACAGACATTTTGTATGTAATTTTTCATTAGAAAATGATTAACATAAATTTTAGAACGCTAGCATGAACCGTTCTCGAGATATTGCACATTTAAAAATATATATATAAAAAAAATCATGTACATAAAAAAATAAGTATTACCTTTGGAGAAACATATTCCCTTTTCATATGTAATATCATAAATTAATTTGGTGATATCATTCTCGTAGATCTAGCTCGTTCCATTCATGAAAAAAGATACATTGAGTAATATTTTTGTATTTGAACGCCAATTGTCATTTTTCTGCTTTAAGAATAACTTATTTCTCCATCCATAACGCTTGGCGAGATTTTAGCGACGAATTTGGTGGAATGTCGCCAACTTGGCGAATTATTTAAAGGTTGCTAAATTAACGACAAAACTCAACAAATGGATAAAAATGAGGGTAAATCAATGAAAATGAAGACTAATTGACGAAAATCTTTCTTGTTTTTTATTACTTTCCTTATATACATAATGTATAAGAAAGTATTGTGACGGGGTCGAAAATTCGAATTCGAGTTTTCGACGGGAGATCACGTTTCAAGAATCCCTGATCACGAATCAAACATTTTTGAAGTTATGTCTGTGTGTGTGTGTGTGTGAAAGTATGTGTGTGTGTGTGTGTCAGTGAATCTGTGGAGACGATAACTGACGAACGAATGGACCGATTCGAACGAAATTTGATGCAAAAATCACAATTCGTAAACACTGGAAGCCTATTGTTTTTATACGCAATCGAATGTTCAGAACTCCCCTAAATTTTCGAGTGAAATTTTGAAAAAATCGTCAAAAAATCAAAACCGCTAATAAAGGTACGCAAATAGACATTTATTATGCAATTTTTCATTAGAAAACGATTGACATAAATTTTAGAACGCTAACATAAATTGTTCTCGAGATATAGCACATTTTTCAAAAAAATTATCAAAAAGTTATATAAAATAAAAAAAAATATTTTCTATTGAGAAACATGTTCACTTTTCATATGTAATACAATGCGATAAATTTAATGACATCATTATCGTGGATCTAGCTCGTTCCATTCATGAAAAAAGATACTTTGAGTAATACTTTTGTATTTGAACGCCAATAGTCATTTATCTGCTTTAAGAATAACTTATTTCTCCGTCCATAACGCTTGGCAAGATTTTGGCAACGAATTTGGTGGAATGTCGCCCACTTGGCGACTTTTTAAAATGATGATAAATTAACAAAAAACTCGCCAAATGGATAAAAATGACGCTAAATTAATGACGACTCATTGATGATGACGACATGGAAAATGATGACTCATTGATGATGACGACATGAAAAATGATGATTCATTTACGAAAATTTAATATCTTGAAAAGAATATAAATAACTACTATAAAATTAATCTATTTTTTTTTTACTGTAAAAGTAGTAAATTCATTGCATTATATAAGGAAAGTCGTGTGCTGCCCACATCAGATTTTTAAAAAAGCAACCAAGACGGTCACCTTTTACCCTGTACTTCGGGCACGGTTCCAAGATATTTATTATATTCTTTCATTACTTATATCATAAGTTAAAGAAATTGAAACGATGTATGTTGTTCCTCTTCTTTAGATTTTATCCATGTTATACCTTTACAGTTTCTAATAAGAAATCTCATACCTCATATCCTACAGAAAACCCATTGCAAAAAGAAAAGAAACACTCTTCAATCTTGTATATGTCTCTGTGCTAATTCTCTTCCGAGTGACTTGCATAGATAATCCATCAATCTAAATGAACGTCATACCATTAAGGATCGTTATATTTCAACATGTGATGACAGTCGAAGTTTGTGAAATTAATGTTTAATGGTGTATTAATTCAGGACCCTATGTTTTAGATCCTAACTGGGAAATATTGTAAAACGCTAATCAATGACTACACTCTTTAAATCCCTACTATTAAAAATCTATATATATAAAGAAGAAAAGTAGTCGACGTGGTGGCCGAACGGTCAAGGCTAGCGTTTCCAGCGATTGATCGGTCGCCACGTTGTGGGTTCGAGTCCCACGTAAGACATGGATGTTTGTGTTGTTGGACGCAATGTGTCCCCACCCCACTGGTGCTCTGGGGCAACGTCATTTGACGGCTAAGAGGTTTACTGTTCTGGCCGATGTATTGCGAAGATGAAAGAGTCAATGCCTGGCCATTGGGGGAAAAAAATAAAAAATAAAAGTGTGTATGTATGATCCACCATAACAAGAGAACGGCTGAACTGAATTTGGTAGGTAGTTTTTGAAATCGCCCTACTTAAAACATAGATTATGTTTCGAATTTCTACTACCAGGTTCTCGAGATTTTAGTGAAAACGACGCTTCTTTGTTTGTCTCATCATCACGGGAGAACGGTTGAACCGAATTATAGAAATTTCGTGGGTAGCTTTGAAATAGCCCTCCATAAATTTAGTCCAAGTTTCGAGTTATCTTCAAATTCACGTTTTAAAGAATGCAGTTAATGCAAATTTTGTTTAAAATAGATTGGGTTAGAGCTGAATTGTATGACCCATAAAGATAGAGGAAGTGAGTCCCCCCTCTCTCCCATGGTATAACCAACAAGAAAGATCAATCATGCCTACAGCATTGATTATGAAACCCTTTCCAACTTCAATGCAATTTTATTTAAACAAGTTTAAAATGCAATACATTCCTCGTTAATATTTTAAAACGTATCACAATACTACATTAATTTATTATATTTGAAAACTTAAACCTTCATAGAAAAAAATGAACTTCATTCAAATGACGGCATTGAAATATAAATTGCCTGGTTTAAACATCTCTAAAATGCGATACATTTCTCGGTAATATTTTTAAAACTACCATAATACTACGATAATTTATTATATTTGAAAACTTCATCGAAAACAACTGAAATTCATTCAAATGACGTCATAGAAAAAAATAACACGCCTGGATCTCTCTATAAAAACAGCATTTCATTCATAACATTTTCCCATTCATTTCATTCATTACAATACAATAATAATTTATTTTATTTAAAAATTAAGACCTTGGAACTACAAGTAATTAAAGTCTATGCTTAAAACTTCATCGAATAAAATCGTCCTTTTCTTTGTAAAATCAATGAATATTTCATTCATATCAACTATGCAGACTCCATGGGCTAAATAATTTTGTGTTAAAGAAATACAGCAATTCTAATACAACTAACTCATTCTGCATATTTTGCTGTTTACATTTTACATAAGTGAAAAATAGGCTTCGTTGTAGAAATAATCAAATTTGGATGAGCATTTAAACTCAAATATATTGTAATTGCGTTGTTTCAGTATGTAGATTTACGGAATTTAAGCAAAAATAAAGTGGTTTTAGGACGGATACTACACTCAATATAAATTAAAAAGAACTTAAAAATTCACGATGTTAAGACAAGATGGATGCCATATATCATTTTGAAGTGGGTCATGTGATCTTTCAATATCATGGTCACGTGATCGCTTCATATAAGAGGTGTAATTATTATTTTAATTTTTATTTAAAAACTGCTGAATATATTTCGCTGAATTTTAAATAATTGGGACTGACTAATTGGGTGATATTATTTATTTATATTCCCATAGGTCCTACAGACCCTCTGAACAACATACTAAAATTTCATTTTGATTAAGTCATTTTTACGGCAGTTATCGTGCTAACGGACAGACAGACAGACAGACAGAATGAATAAAGTCATAAACACTTTTCAACTTTGTTGTAAAGTGTTAAAAATGGAAAACTGGAGGAAAAAAGTTTGAGGTATGAAACTTGATAAATTGGTTTGTTAGAGGATCCAGCTTAGCGAAGATTGCTTGCGTTATGTTAGGAGATAGTGTAATATGTATGATTTGTTTGGGAGTCGTATAAGAAATAATAATATTAAATAGGAGTGATGTGTGGTTCGAATGTGTCTGTTAGGATATTAGGACCGAATGGTGGGGTCGGCGGGAGTGGATGTTCGTCGGTTGCTGTTCCCATAAATGGCCGTTGTTTGCTTGAAAGGACGAACACGCGGACTTTGCTGGTTTGTTGAAATTGACCAAGGGATCAAATATCACTATTACTTTCCCTGCAATACATGGTAATGTATAGGGAAAGTATTGGAATCTTGCCGAAAATCGCAACTCGAGTTTTCGACGGATCTACACGTTTCAAGACCTCTAGAATACGAAAAAACTATTTTCAGCGTGACGTCTGTGTGTGTGTCTGTGTGTCTGTCTGTCTGTGTGTCTGTCTGTCTGTGCAGATTCTGTATCCACTCTAACTTAAAAACTAATTGACCGAATTTCACAAAATTTGGTAGGTAAGTTACTTGTGAGCGAGTCTGGTGCTGATTAGTTTTTGGTACGATTCGGGATAAAAGTACCCGTCTTTTTTTGCGAAATGGCCCGCAAAAGCTTGTATCCACTCTAACTGAAAAACTAATAGACTGAATTTCACAAAATTCGGTAGATGAGTCACTTGTGGATAAACCTGGTGCTGATTAGATTTTGGTACAATTCGGAAAAAAATGACCTGCCTTTTTTTGCAAAATGGCCCTCAAAAATCGTCCAAATCTAAACTAAAGAACTGGGTATACTCAAATATATCCATTAAATGCTGATTTCATACGTAATTTTTAACGACGAAAAGAATAAGACCAACCCCATAACACTAGGACTAGCCGTTCTCGAGATATTTTAGTTTTTCGTACTTTCCCTGCGCCACCTGTGAAAATAAGCCCGGTTACCGAATGAGAACGAAAATTGAATTAAAAGTGAAATAAATTTAATTAAAATAAAGAGAACGCTAATATAAGTCTGCAGGGAAAGTCATGTGCTGCTCACATCAGATTTTTTTTCTTTTGTGATTACTCTGTCTCATTTGTCCTGGCGAATAAAGGTATTTTTTTTCCTTTGAAACCAGTGGATGTATTTGTTCCCCTATTTTATGGTGCTGCTCTTTTAAGATTCAGAGACGGGCATGTGGAACCTACGAAGATTATACGGGTCGAAAAGTTATGCCAATTTTGTAACAAGTGTAGGATCGCATCGGCCTCGTACGGCCATCATTTTTCCTCCATTGGTTTTACTAGAGAGACTTTCTTGAAAAACCCAATAATCGTTTTAAACGAACTTTAAGTTAATATGATATTTTGAACTTGTTCTAGGTCAGATAAGTAAAAAATCTGATGTGGGCAGCACATGACTTTCCTCATATAATGCAATGAATTTACTACCTTTACAGTAAAAAAAAAATATATTATTTTTATAGTAGTTATTTATATTATTTCCAAGATATTGAATTTTCGTCAATGAGTCGTTATTTTCATTGATTTAGGGTCATTTTTATCCATTTGGCGAGTTTTTTGCTAATTTAGCATCATTTTAAAAAATCGCCAAGTTGGCGACATTCCTTCAAATTCGTCGCCAAACGTCATGGACGGGGAAATAAGTTATTCTTACAGCAGATAAATGACTATTGTCGTTCAAATACAAAAGTATTACTCAAAGTATCTTTTGTCATGAATGGAACGAGCTAGAAACACGAGAATGATGTCACCCAATTTATCGCATGGTATTACATATGAAAAGTGAACATGTTTGTCAATAGGAAATATTTTTTTTTTAATTTTATATGACTTTTTGATAATTTTTTTGAAAAATGTGCAATATCTGGAGGACAATTCATCTTAGCGTCCTAAAATTTATGTCAATCGTTTTCTAATGAAAAATTACATAAGAAATGTTTATTTGCGTAACTTTATTAGCGGTTTTGATTTTTTGACGATTTTTTCAAAATTTCACTCGAAAATTTAGGGGGGGTTCTGAACATTCGATTACGTATAAAAACAATAGGCTTGCAGTGTTTATGGATTGTAATTTTTGTACCAAATTTCGTTCGAATCGGTCCATTCATTCGCCAGTTATCGTTTTCACAGACTCACTGACACACACACACACAAACAAACATCACTTCAAAAATGTTTGATTCGTGATCAGGGATGCTTGAAACGTGCTCTCCCATCGAAAACTCGAATTCGAATTTTCGACCCCGTCACAATACTTTCCTTATACATTATGTATATAAGGAAAGTAAAAAAAAGAGAGAGTGAAACCGATGTTTCTAAAGAAGCAGTGTTATTGCTACAGATTTCTTAAGCTGAAAAATAAATTCGAACATTCGTATGGATGTACTTTTCAGAGTCAACTTCGACAATAAGAGCTTGCAATTTCGTCCCAGTAACTCAAGGGTAGAGCGCCGGCTGGCCAGTTTGACGATCCAGGTTTCGATTCCCGGTTCTTCCTCTTCGACGCAGATCGTCCGACCTACCAGAAAGGTGTAAGGTATCTGTTTGGACGGCCGGGAAGTGCCACCCAATTTAGACCGGAACCCAGTGGGGGGGGCATCCACAGGGACCGTACCCTCCTTCCCCTACCACCAACCTCTCGGAAGGACTTACGGACCCACATGTTTAACGTGATCGTACTCCGCGTGAACACGGCGGCAGTTTTGGCAGCGGCGGGAATCGAACCCGGGACTACCGAGTGCAACTTCCGCGCGCTAACCACAGGGCTACCGCGCCCACCGATTCCCGGTCGGAGCAGCAAGATTTACAATGGCTCCCAAACAAATCAAACCTGTAGGTTAGTGCAAAGATGTCGAAGATCTGAAGGCCCCAGACCGCCCGACTCTCATAGTGGGTTTAGAGTAGCTGGTTGCATGGCCGGGAAAGGATACCTCCTGCACTCAGGTGGCACCCAAGGTCTACCACTCCGCCAAACGAACATTTATTTAGGTCTAAAGAGATAACAATTTATGAAAAATGTTGTGGTCAAACAGACAGTTTTACATTATATTTGAACTTGACAAGTACGTCCATTTTTCAAAAATGGGAAAAGGGTTATTGCGAATATAGATAAAAAAATCATTGAAAAATAAAATTTAGAGTGAGGTATATTAACATAATGAAAAATAGATTAAAATTAAAGAAATAAATAAAATTTCAACAGTAAAATTTAGAAAATATATAAAAAGGAAATATATGAAAAGGAAAAAAAAATTAGGCACATGGAAAACAAAAACAGAAATTTAGAATAAAATTTAGAAAAGGAAAATTAAAAAAGTACAAATAAAGAGGGTCAAAAGAAAAAGAAAGAACCGAGAAAATAAGTAAAGTTAACATAGCTTTTTTTTTCTTTTCCTTTTTAAACAGAAAATATGGAGGGAACACACTAAGTTCATATAAGTTAAGAATGAAATAAAGGGATTCATTGATCAAACTTAATTGAGAACAGAATCTACTCATAAGCTTAGGTCACTTTATTAGAAACTTCCATGGCAACAAGAATACAGTTTTTAATTCTATCTATTGAACAGGGATTTGAACGAACTTTGGAGAACCAAATTGGTTTATTAGAGGGGGAGGGTTTGCAGAGATGAGCATTTTTAGAAAAAGGACAATCAAAGGAAAAAAATTAGGCACATGGAAAACAAAAACAGAAATTTAGAATAAAATTTAGAAAAGAACAAGAAAGATCAATCATTCTTAAAGCATTGATTAAGAAACACTTTCCAACTTCAATGCAATTTTATTTAAACATATCTAAAATGTAATACATTCCTCGGTAATATTTTAAAACTTCTCACAATAATACATTGATTTATTATAGTTGAAAACTTAAACATTCATCCAAAAAAAATGAACTTCTTTCAAATGACGGCATTGAAATATAAATTGCCTGGTTTAAACATCTCTAAAATGTGATATATTACTCGGTAACAATTTTAGAATTATCATAATACCACGATAATTTATTATATTTAAAAACTTCATCGAAAACAACTGAAATTCATTCAAATGACGTCATAGAAAAAATAACACGCCTGGCTCTCTCTAAAAAAGCAGCATTTCATTCGTAAATAATTTCCCATTCATGTCATTCATCACAATACTATAATAATTTATTTTATTTAAAAATTAAGACCATGGAGCTATAAGTACTTTAACGCTATGCTTAAACCTTTATCGCAAAAAATCGTCCTTCTCTCGGTAAAGTCAATGAATATTTCTTTCATATCAGCTATGCAGACTCCATGAGCTAAATTCTTTTGCATTAAAAAAATACAGCAATTCCTATACAACTCATCCTACATATTTTGATGTTTACATTTCACATAAGTGAAAAATAGGCTTCGTTAGAGAAATAATCAAAGTTGGATGCTCATTTAAACTCAAATATATTGTCATTGCGTTGTTTCAGTATGTAGATGCACAGAATTTAAGCGAAAATAAAGAGGTTTTACGACGAATACAACACTCAATATGAATTAAAAAGAACTTTAAAAATGACGATTTTGAGACAAGATGGATGCCGTATTATATTTTGAAGTTGGTCACGTGATCGCTTCATGTAAGAGGTGTAATTATTATTTTAATTTTTATTTGAAAAACTACTGAATATATTTCGCTGAATTTTTTTTTATATATTTTATGGAACAATTTGAATATTGCCTAAAATTTTCGAAACAATTTGTGAAATTTAAATTCGCTTCAAAAATGTTTGAAAAATTTGGTCCCATTGGGTTCAATGTATTTCATTTTTTCAACCCGGGTTCAATCCAAAACTAATTGGGTGATATTATTTTTTTATATTCCCATAGGTCCTACAGACCGTCTGAACAACATACTAAAATTTCATTTTGATTAAGTCATTTTTCCGGCAGTTATCGTGCTAACGGACAGACAGACAGACAGAATGAACAAAGTCATAAACACTTTTCAACTTTGTTGCAAAGTGTTAAAAATTAGAAAAAATACAAATAAAAAGGGCCAAAAGAAAATGAAAAAACCGAGAAAAGATATCGAAAGTCTGAAAGTGATCCTAGTACGACAATTACGGGTTCAGCTGACTCTGGAAGCGCCGACTTCAAATTGAGAGGAAATCGACTACACAGGATACTAACCTGCGTAAAAATAGCAATAGCAGGAGGCTAACCTGAGGTAAAAATAGCAAGAGGTGGTCAGTCAGATTGTCAGTTGCCCCCTCCCCAATCTGACATTAGAGGGTGGGGAATGCAGAGTTCACTTCGACGATAAGAGCTTGCAATTTCATCCCAGTGACTCAAAGGTAGAGCGTCGACTGCCAGTTCGATGATCCAGTGTTCGATTCTCGGTTGGGACAGCAAGTTTCTTTGCACCGTATTGAAACATTATTAATTTTCTATCTGTTTATTAATTTGTATAATTTCTAATCCATTCCTGAAAGTTAAAGGCAATACCCTATTTAAGTTTTGATTAAAAAATTCATAAATTAGATTAGATTGTCAGTTGCCCCCAATCTGACATTAGGGGGCGGAAAATGCAGAGTTCACTTCGAGGATAAGAGATTGCAATTCTTCCCAGTAGCTCAACGGTAGAGCGATGGCTGGCCAGTTCTGAGATCCAGGGTTTGATTCCCGATTGGAGCAGCAATTTTCTATGCAACTTTTGAAATTTTTCAACATACTTAATTTTCTATAGAAATATCTTGTCACCGCTCATAAATGCACTGCGAACAATCACTTCGAGCTCGTCATTGCCCTTCCCAATTTATACCCAAGTTCCAATACACATAGATAATCCGTCAATATAAATAAACGCCAAGATATTTGAGCATCGTTCGACTAATTCTTTGATATCTAATAACAGTCAGAATTTTAGAAATTAAGTACTAATAACATATTTAGTCAGAACCCTATTGATTTAGCTTTCCATGAGAAAGGGTTTCAAAACCCTAATCAGTGACTTTCGGATATTAACTTTATAGATAAGACTTAATGCAGCATGCTTTGGATTATTGGCGTATGATGAATTCTTCTAATTAGGGATTTGTTACTGATTGGTTGCATATGCTAGGATTGTAAATACTAAATCAGCATTTAGGAGTTTCGGGTGAATATTGTGACCACGAATTTGTCAGAATCAGCTTCAGAGATTTACTATTTTATGTCTTTTACGATAAACCTAATGGCTTAACAGAAAGCCAAGTTGTTATGAAATAGAACTATTGAATTATGCTGGGTTTGAGGTTTTGTTTTCTCACTGTCTGTCTCTGACGATAAGTTTAGAAAAAAATATTTAGAATTCGGTGACTTTCAGATAATGTCGCCAAGAAAGACGATGCGATAGAAAAGAAAAATCTCTAAAAATTAGGTTTAATGCCTTTCATAATTTTATCACGTTTCGTTGAAATTATTAATTTAATGTTCTTTATTAAAATATATCTATTTCTGCTGTTTGGGGACAAGTATACGTTTTGTTATGAGGTTTATGTCATAATTTAATTACGTTTTGTTGAGAAGGTATCGAAAAAATATTTTAATAGTGCGTATTTAATAATAATATTAATAATAATCAGGAGATGTGTCTGTATCTGGAGATTTTAGGAGCACAGTTGCAGTCCTATGTATGATAAAAAATTATTTATATAACAACAAAGACTTAAAATCTAGTTTTTTTTTCTCTCTCCCCCCCCCCCCAACGGCCTTGTCCCAAATCTAGTATTGCAAGACTTCCCTACCCCCTAATTCCAAATCTAGTATTTGCCCTTCTTCTATTTACCCTACTACACAAATCTAGTGTTTTATAGATTTTCCTACCACCTGATCCCAAATCTAGTATTTACCCTTCTCCTATTTACCCTACTACACAAATCTAGTGTTTTATAGATTTTCCTACTCCTTGATTCCAAATCTAGTATTTACCCTTGTCCTATTTACCCTACTACACAAATCTAGTGTTTTATAGATTTTCCTACCACCTGATCCTAAATCTGGTATTTTAAAGATTTCTCTACCACCTGATGATTTTTAGCACTTTCCAATATAATTGAAAAGTGTTTATGACTTTGGTCATTCTATCTGTCTGTACATAAATATTTTCCCCTAGGGGGAAGGGCTCTTCGGCGTATGAACACTGGCTCTGATAAGCCTCCTCTAAGTGGATATACAAATCGTGGGATTGTCCCCTGGGTGCAATATTTGGGGGTTCATGAACAGACTCTTCCAAGTGAAGGACAGGAATTGAGTCTTTGTGGGGAGTTTCCAGATCCATAGGCGATTGGTGTCGAGACTCGGCGGATTGTCTGTCTGGACTCGTGCCGTGGGTGTTTCGGCCGACCTCGCTCCTGTTCGTAGCTTCATTGGGAATGATAAAGCCTTTTCTGCCTAATTTTTCCATTGGCATAAGCCTACTGGTTGCCGTGGGGGTTTGAGTTGAATCCCTAAATAACTCTGGAATTATCGATCAATGAGTGCGCAAGTTAAAGCCGACTATGCCTGATTGAATAAAATGATGTCCGGGCCTTTACAGGAGAACTGAAGGAGTTGGGAACACGAACTCAGCAGTACAGAATGAAGCAGAAGGAAAATGCCAATTGCAAAAACTGTAGGAGCTTTGTTAAATGTGTAGGAATCGGCGCTAAATCGGTTACAGAAAGATTTATTTAACATAATGCGGTTATAGACGTGTTGATATTAAAAAATGATACAATAAATAAAATTTATATGCACAAAGATCTAGTATGGAGTCTGTTAAAATGTGCTCCGTCAATGACAATAAAAATTTGAATTTAAGAAAATATATTATCGCGTACTTTGAGAGGAATTGCAGGTGTCGCCACCGTGTTACAGCATCTAACAAACGGTGAAATTTGACAGATATTTATTGCTTTCCATATACACGTTCTGTGAGTTCATGATGTCGATTACTACTTATTAGATGATGCTCTGGAACTTTGTAAGTGATATTTTAATTCTATCTCGTTTTGTTCCTGCTCCCAACTTCTTCAATTCTCCGCTAAGAGTGCTACAATCCCTATTATTCGGTGGGGTATGGTCACTTTATTATAGATAGACTTAAAGTGTACACTTAGGGAACCTACCAATAATAAGTTACTTGGGAGTTTAAAAGCGCTGCAGCAAGTGTGCCTCTGCACCAGGTGTCGTGTTAATAAGACAGCACCGCAGCAAGTGTGCATCTGCACCAGGCGTCGTGTTAATAAGACAGCACCGCAGCAAGTGTTCCTCAACACCAGGCGTCGTGTTAATAAGACAGCACCGCAGCAAGTGCGCCTCTGCACCAGACGTTGTATCAGTAAAACAGCGCCGCAGCAAATGTGCCTCTGCACCAAGCGTCATATCAATAAGGCAGCTCCGCAACAAGTGTGCCTCTGCACCAAGCTGCGTATCCATAAAGCAGCGCCGCAGCAAGTGTGCCTCTGCATCAGCGTCGAATCAATAAGGCAGTTCCGCAGCAAATGTGCATCTGCGCCAAGCATCGTATCAAAATGGCAGCACCACAGCTAGTGTGCCTCTGCACGAGGCGTTGTATCAATACGACAGCTCTGCAGCAAGTGCGCCTCTGCACCAGGCGTTGTATCAATAAAATAGCGCCGCAGCAAATGTGCCTCTGCACCAAGCGTCATATCAATAAGACAGCGCCGCAACAAGTGTGCCTCTGCATCATGGTCGTATCAATAAGGCAGCGCGCAACAAGTGTGCCTCTGCACCAAGCTGCGTATCCATAAGGCAGCGCCGCAGCAAGTGTGCCTCTGCATCAGCGTCGAATCAATAAGGCAGTTCCGCAGCAAATGTGCATCTGCGCCAGGCATCGTATCAAAATGGCAGCACCACAGCTAGTGTGCCTCTGCACGAGGCGTTGTATCAATACGACAGCTCTGCAGCAAGTGCGCCTCTGCACCAGGCGTTGTATCAATAAAATAGCGCCGCAGCAAATGTGCCTCTGCACCAAGCGTCATATCAATAAGACAGCGCCGCAACAAGTGTGCCTCTGCATCATGGTCGTATCAATAAGGCAGCGCGCAACAAGTGTGCCTCTGCACCAAGCTGCGTATCCATAAGGCAGCGCCGCAGCAAGTGTGCCTCTGCACCAGCGTCGAATCAATAAGGCAGTTCCGCAGCAAATGTGCATCTGCGCCAGGCATCGTATCAAAATGGCAGCACCACAGCTAGTGTGCCTCTGCACGAGGCGTTGTATCAATACGACAGCTCTGCAGCAAGTGAGCCTCTGAACCAGACGTTGTATCAATAAGACAGCTCCGCATCAAGTGTACCTCTGCACCAGACGTCGTATCAATAAGGCAGCGCCGTAGCAAATGTGCTTCTGCACCAGGCGTCGTATCAATAAGACAGCGCCTCAGTCGATATAGAAAAAAAAGGCGTAGTCAAAATTATCTCACACCAGGTGACAAATAGAATTGTTGCGGCACTGGTGCTTTAATAAGGACCCTATACAAATATCCAACATAGAATGTTATTTAGAGCACAAACGATAAATAACTAGACCATAACCCTAATTGCTTCGCATTTAGCTAAGGATTTATTTGTTTTGAAGTAGAAAATCCAAACACTTTCGAAACGTATGTTTGCTTACTATATTTTATTTCCGCACAATTTTGCGCCGTGATCTGTTTTAGATGTGAAATATCTTAATGCGTGGGGTACGGAATAAATCATGGAAGAAATGTAAGGGGGATCAAACAAAAGTATGTAACGGTTAAGTATGTATAAGTATGTAGCTGTAAAGTGACATTATATTGTTATGAATACGTCACAGAAAACCATTGTTGCAATTGAAAGATCCGGATTTCTTGACTTCGGCGACAAATTCGGTTTCCTTGGGGACGGAGACTGTTGACGAGTTTCAGAAGGTTCCAGAGTTTTGTAGATTGGAAAAAAACATTTCGAGTTGTGTGCTGTCCACAAACAGTATACAAGCTCATCATCGTTCAGTTGGGTTGTTGACGTGATACGATAACAGAAATTTTAAAAAAAATTCAAAAAGTTGAAAATATTTAAGCATTTTCTTGGGTACTTTAGTATTGGGTACATCATCACACGCAATATACATTAGCATTTTTGAAATCAAAGTATGCAAAAGAAGTATTGTTCCATATCAATCTATAACATTAGTAGAGAATAAAATGCTTACATTATCATTTCGTGTTCATATATCTCATGGTACTAGAATTCTCATATCATTTACCTAAGGCATTTTTATCAAAAATATATGATTAACATAAAAAGCAAATAATTTAGACATCACCGAACCTTAACCATACATAAAGTAAAAATTATTTTGTATTGTCGATTTATAATCATTAGCTAATTTACTTTCTTATTTTCAGATCATAGCTGTCGCCATCAGCCAAGGAGAAACCAAGTTGAGGCAGCTCCAGGTGAGCGTCACAGATTTCAACGTCCACGCTCCAGAGTTTGAGCACGACGTGTATAGGGGAGAGCTGCATGTTCGCGCCAAGGTGAACACGGTGGTGATTAGAATCCACGCCAAAGATGATGACCCAATACCTTACAATGCAGAAGTGCGTATATAATTTTTTTTTTCATGGCACTGGCAGAATCTAATGTTTAAAAAGAAAATCTCATGTGGGCAACACATGACTTTCCTTATATAATGCAATGAATTTACTATTTTTACAGTTAAAAAAAATATTATTCTTATAGTAGATACTTATATTCTTTACAAGATATTGAATTTTCTTCAATTAGTCGTCATTATCATTGATTTATAGCCATTTTTATTAATTTGACAAGATTTTTGTTAATTTGGCAACAATAAAAAATGTCGCCAAGTTGGCGACATTCCGCCATATTCGTCGCCAAAATCTCGCCATGCGTTATGGACGGAGAAATAAGTTATCCTTACAGCAGATAAATAATGACTATTGGCGTACAAATACAAAAGTATTACTCAAAGTATTTTTCTTCATGAATGGAACGAGCTAGATCCACGAGAATGATGTCACCAAATTTATCGCATGGTATTACATATGAAAAGTGAACATGCTTATCAATAGGAAATATATTTTATATAACTTTTTGATAATTTCTTTGAAAAATGTGCAATATCTCGAGAACGGTTCATGTTAGCGTTCTAAAATTTATGTCAATCGTTTTCTAATGAAAAATTACATAAGAAATGTCTGTTTGCGTAACTTTATTAGCGGTTTTGATTTTTTGAGATTTTTTCAAAATTTCACTCGAAAATTTAGGCGGGTTCTGAACATTCGATTGCGTATAAAAACAATAGGCTTCCAGTGTTTATGGATTGTGATTTTTGTACCAAATTTCGTTCGAATCGGTCCATTCGTCCGTCAGTTATCGTCTCCACAGACTCACACACACACACACACACACACACACATACTTTCACACACACACACAGACATCACTTCAAAAATGTTTGATTCGTGATCAGGGATGCTTGAAACGTGCCCTACCGTCGAAAACTCGAATTCGAATTTTCGATCCCGTCACAATACTTTCCTTATACATTATGTCTATAAGGAAAGTAAAAATAATAATAATTCGAATTATATGCTGAACTGTACGCAACCGATTTTGATGAAATTTTTCTTCCGCACTGAAGCTGAGTTCAACGCTTGTTTCATTCACGAAGTAACGAGAAATAATAACTTGTTTTTGTCTATGTAATAACTGTGTGCACTCAACCCTTATATAACGTGATTGATTTTTACCACGTTATGTGGAAACCTCATTATATGGCAATCGCGTTATGAGAAACTCAGATTAGTGCAAATCAGATTGGTTTGTACCGTGTTATATGGAAACCATATTATAAGAAACTCAGTACAAAACAGAACAATTCGTACCGCGTTATATGGAAGCCGCATTAAGTGAAACTCAGAACATATAAAGCAGGCTGGCTCGTTCTACCTTATAATAAAACTGCATTTTTAAAGCACCATGTTATGATGAATACGGTTATGAAGTATACGTTTATAGATACAAAAGGCAATAAATATATATTTACATATTTCGAATTATTTTTATTAAGACTTCATATAAAAAAATCTAATGTGGACAACACATGACTTTCCTTATATAATGTAATGAATTTACTACTTTCACAGTAAAAAAAAATAGGTTTTTCTTATAGTAGATACTTACATTCTTTCCAAGATATTGAATTTTCGACAATTAGTCGTCCTTTTCATTGATTTCACGTCATTGTTATCCATTTGGCGAGATTTTCGTTAATTTGGCAACATTTCAAAAAGTCGCCA
Source organism: Amaurobius ferox (assembly GCA_951213105.1). Lineage (NCBI taxonomy): Eukaryota > Metazoa > Arthropoda > Arachnida > Araneae > Amaurobiidae > Amaurobius > Amaurobius ferox. The sequence goes on from OX578138.1 coordinate 152,776,451, forward strand.
AGTTGGCGACATTCCGTCAACATCGTCGCCAAAATCTCGCCTAGCGTTATGGACGAAGAAATAAGTTATTCTTACAGCAGATAAATGACTATTGGCGATCAAATACAAAAGTATTACTCAAAGTATCTTTTTTCATTAATAGAACGAGCTAGATCCACGAGAATGATGTCACCCAATTTATCGCATGGTATTACATATGAAAAGTGAACATGTTTTTCAATAGGAAATATTTTTTTTTAATTTTATATCACTTTTTGATAATGTTTTTCAAAAATATAAAATATCTTGAGAACGGTTCTTGTTAGCGTTCTAAAATTTATGTCAATCGTTTTCTAATGAAAAATTACATAAGAAATGTCTATTTGCGTAACTACATTAGCGGTTTTGATTTTTTGACGATTTTTTCAAAATTTCTCTCGAAAATTTAGGGGGGGTTCTGAACGATCGATTGCGTATAAAAAGAATAGGCTTCCAGTGTTTACGGATTGTGATTTTTGTACCAAATTCGCTCGAATTGGTCCATTCGTTCGTCAGTTATCGTCTCCACAGACTCACTGACACACACACACACACACACACACACACACAGACATCACTTCAAAAATGTTTGATTCGTGATCAGGGATGCTTGAAAGGTGCTCTCCCGTCAAAAACTCGAATTCGAATTTTCGACCCCGTCACAATACTTTCCTTATACATTATGTATATAAGGAAAGTAAAAATTAAAAAAACAATAAGAAATATAAACTTAATAACTTTTTCCAACAAAAATGCTATTAACATTGGTCATCTCTCTCAAATATGAGTGGCCTAATTATTTTTCTTTTAATGTCCTTTCTTTACTTTGCATATCTTCATTTTCGTTTTCAAATGTAGTTTTATTTTGTAACTCTACCAAAAGCTCTCTATAATGAGCTAAGCAATTTAGTAATTCTCTTTTAAACTTTGCACTTCGCGCCGCTGAAGAATCATTTTAATTTTCTAAAGTTCTTTTTTCTTCATAGTAATTTTCTAATTGTCTACTCAAATCCAGTCCCCTTTTCACATCATTTAAATTGAAATTTGCAACCCATTCCTTACCCATATTTTCATCTACCATTTGAGATGAATGTATACAGGGAATTTCTCTGATAACTAAAATTGAAAAATGGTGATGCACGTCGAAGAAAAAACAGGAGAATTCCCCATTAATTTCAACCGTAAAAATGTAATAGAAAAACTCATGCTGTATTGAGCCTGCTTAAGGTAATCGAGTTGTATTATGGAAAAACCACTTTATAAGACTATCGCGTTGTATGGAAACCGCTTATGAGTTCCGCGTTTTATGAGTTCCGCTTTATGAGAGGGCTATATGGCAATTTTTGCTCCGCATTATATGGACACCGCATTATGAGAATGCTGCGTTATAGGAGGGTTGACTATATTATTCAAAACCGACTGAACTGATTTGTATACAGCTTTTACGGTTAAATCATTATTAAGAGCAGGTTAATGGTGAAAGTGTTTTCAGACTTAAAATAATGTAAAGAAAATATGAAAAAAAACATTTTAAATTAGAAAAGTTTCTAACTAATATATATTCATAAATACCTGATAGATTTTGATGAAATAATGGGGAATATCTGGCAAATATTCCTATATCCCTACCCAGGGATCGCTGGAAATTTTTAATTACTTTTCGGTCATTCTATCATGGACGTTCATAAAGGCCCTATTACATGACAGTATTTGGGACAACAAAACCGTTCGCAAAACAGATCATTCAACAAATTTAGCCTCAACATTTTAGGTTTAAACCTAAAATGTTGTTGTTGAGGGAACAGTTCTGTGAAAATCGACCAATCAGAAGTGCGTAAATCCGAGCGTCACAGGTGACGTGTTTTCCAGTTACTTTATTTCTTACTTTAATGGCGACCAAGATGGCCGATAGACTGCTTTGGAATGCGTTAGAATCTCGAGATGGAAAAAATAATAGAACTTCTACTAAATTATAGACACCTGCGGGATGTAAAAGATCCAAATTATACTGAAAAAGCACACTAAAGAACGGTCTTCCGGGCCGTCTAAATAGTTGCTCATGTCTTTTGGATGAGTCGGACGGTCTAGATCTTCAACACTAAAGAACGTTTTCAGAAATCGGCGACATTAAACAGGAAAGGTCTGTTACAAAGGAGGGACTAAGTATCATTGCCGAGAGGAAGTGCTGAAGTCTGGAGATGTCAAAATAATAATAGAACGTTTACCAAATTACAGACATCTGTGGGATATAAAAGATCCAAATTATAGAATAAAAAAAACACTAAAGAATGCTTCTTGAAATGAATGAAGTCGGTGGTATTACAGAGGCGTGCTAGGAAGGCGGGGCCTAAAGTATCATTTCTGGTAGGAATTGCTAAAGTCTGGAAATGAAAAAATAATAATAGAACTTTTACCAAATTACAGACATCTGTGACATATAAAAGATCCAAATTATACGCAAAAAGCACTAAAGAATTTTCTTGGAATTAATCGACGACATTTAAAGGAGGGGGAGTATTAGAAAGGCGGGGGCCTAAAATATTATTTCCGGGCGGAATTGCTAAAGTCTGCAGATGGAAATAATAATAGAACTTTCACCAAATTACAGACATCTGTGAAATATAAACGAACCAAACGAACCACTTTTGACTTTCGTCATTCGCCTATATTACAGCGGCCAGAGTGTGAACCATTGAACAATTTTTATTTTTTACAAAAAATAAATAAATTAATAATAAATAACATAAATAAATAAAACAGTGGTTTCAGTAGGAGTGAGTAGTCAGTTGGAATTATGACGATTCTTGTAGGTCATTTCGCGAAAAAATTATTTTTCCCAAATCATACCAAGATCTAATCAGCACCAGTGTAACCCACCAGTGACGTACATATAAAATTTTATGAAATTGTTCAATTATTTTCTCGGTTAGAGTGCATACATACATTGCACTGGCGGCCACAGACGTTACACTAAACATAGTTTTATCTAGAAGTCCCAAAATGTGTACATCCGTCAAATACTAGGGTTGCGAATTTCAACACGATTCTTATACTTTCCCTATACATTACCATGTACTGTAGGAAAAGTAAAAATCTGATGTGGGCAGCACATGACTTTCCCTGCAGACGTTTATATTCACGTTCTCTTTATTTAATTAAATTTACTTCACTTTTAATTCAATTTTCGTTCTCATTCTGTAACCGGACTTATTATCAAAGGTGGCGTAGAGAAAATACAAAAACTAAAATATCTCGAGAACGGCTAGTCCTAGTGTAATGGGGTTGATCTTATTCTTTTCGTCGTTAAAAATTACGTATTAAACGAGCATTTAATGGATATATTTGAGTATACCTAGTTCTTTTGTTTAGATTTTGACGATTTTTGCGGGCCATTTTGCAAAAAAAGGCAGGTTATTTTTTTTCGAATCGTACCAAAATCTAATCAGCACCAGGGTAACCCACAAGTGACTCATCTACCAAATTTTGTGAAATTCGATCCATTAGTTTTTCAATTACAGTGGATACAAGCTTTTGCGGGCCATTTCGCAAAAAAAGGCGGGTTCTTCTATCCCGAATCGTACCCAAAGGTAATCAGCACCAAGGTAACCCACAAGTGACTCATCTACCAAATTTTGTGAAATTCGGTCCATTAGTTTTGTAGTTAGAGTGGATACAGAATCTGCACAGACAGACAGACACACACACAGACGTCACGCTAAAAATAGTTTTTTCGCATTCTAGAGGTCTCGAAACGTGTAGATCCGTCGAAAACTCGAGTTGCGATTTTCGGCATGATTCCAATACTTTCCCTATACATTACCATGTATTGCAGGGAAAGTAAAAGTCTGATGTGGGCAGCACATGACTTTCCCTGCAGACTTATATTCACTTCTCTTTATCTTAATTAAATTTAATTCGCATTTAATTCAATTTTCATTCTCATTTTGTAACCGATTTTATTTTCAAAGGTGGCGTGGAGAAAATGCGAAAAAACTAAAATATCTCAAGAACGGCTAGACCAAGTATAATGGGGTTGGTCTTATTCTTTTCATCGTTAAAAATTACGTATAAAACAAGCATTTAATGGATATATTTGAGTATACCCAGTTTTTTAGTTTAGATTTGGACGATTTTTGCGGGTCATTTTGCAAAAAAAGGCAGGTCATTTTTTTCCGAATCGTACCAAAATCTAATCAGCACCAAGGTAACCCACAAGTGACTCACTCATCTACCGAATTTTGTGAAATTCGGTCCATTAGTTTTTCAGTTAGAGTGGATACAAGCTTTTGCGGGCCATTTCGCAAAAAAAAGGCGGGTTCTTTTATTCCGAATCGTACCCAAAACTAATCAGCACCAGACTGGCTCACAAGTGACTTACCTACCAAATTTTGTGAAATTCGGCCCATTAGTTTTTTAGTTAGAGTGGATACAAAATCTGCACAGACAGACAGACACACACACAGACGTCACGCTAAAAATAGTTTTTTCGCATTCTAGAGGTCTCGAAACGTGTAGATCCGTCGAAAACACGAGTTGCGATTTTCGGCATGATTCCAATACTTTCCCTATACATTACCATGTATTGCAGGGAAAGTAAAAAGTGTCTTATATAATCAAATAATATGCTTTTAATATATATGCTTTTCGCTCCATACCGCCCGCGAGGAAATTGACATGCTCAATAGAAAGTGTCTGACGCAGTTGATTTCTTTTCTATAGTAAAGAGCAAAAATGATAAAAAAATTTCAGACACTTTTGGCTTTCCCTACACTGCAAAAACTCAGGCATTTGCGCAAACAGATAACACACCGACGTCTTTGTAAGGATGGTGGATTTACAATTAGATCCATCAGCCTTTGAATGTCGGATTTTTAATCCCATTATAATACTTTCCCTTTGCATACACTATACATAGCAATGAAAGTAAAAATATTTGCTTAAGAAGTAGGTCAAACATCTCAAGACTGCCTTTCTTTAAAATCCTAACGATGGGTAAGAACAGTGTTTGTGCGGTTTCAAAATCCTCCATTACGCAGAACTTCAACTAATGCAACACTGGCAGTACAAAAGTCTTGTTATCAAAGAACTCTAATTCAAAGCGAACCGAGTTATGTTGATGCATTAGAATAAACGCGCTGCAAGTTGTTACATGCATATATTATTTAATCGTGTCACGGTTTAAACATGTCGCTTATCTTTCAATTTCAGCGGTGGCTAATTCAAATGTTTCCAAAACATGCTATATTTAGATCTTTTAAAGTCTTCCAGACGTCCAGATTTGACTGTACATTTAATCTTGTAAGACTTGCATTTCTCTTTCCGAATCATTATAGTAATAATGTTTCTTGAGAATTCCAAACTTTCTAGTTATCTCCCCACTTCTTTGAAAATTTGAATTTGAATTGAAAACTTGAAACTTTGAAAACTTCCAATTGCAACAATGTTTTCAATTTTAAAATATATTATCTTAGAAACAGTTTAAATCAATAAATGCATTTCTGAAAGAAATACGAAATATAAATTTTTATACAGTCCCCCGGTCCTGCCAATTATATTTAGGAAAATCATCCTCATACAATTTTATGCAAAATAAAAAAAAAATCATCCTTTTATGACTAAAATTGGCCGACTTAGAGCTGTTTAAAGTTGGAGCACTTTTTGTGCTGAGAAATGGTAAATACGGTCCCTGATTTGTTGGTTGCCTGAAACGGAACATTTTTATGCGTGGAAAAGCGACTTAAGTCATAAAATTTAATGCTTCATAACTCGGTGAATTTTGGTCGTAAAAGGATGATTTTCTTAGCTTGCATGAAATTGTATGAGGATGATTTTCCTAAATATAATTAATAGCACCGGGGGACCGTATAAAAATTTATATTTCATATTTCTTTCAGAAATGTATTTATTGATTTAAACTGTTTCTTAAATAATAGATTTTAAAATTTAAAACATTTTTACAATTGGAAGTATATGTCTGTGACTAACGGTTGAGGAAATAGCCATTGGGCACCGATAGCACTGGGCACCCTATATAAAAAGTGTTATACTCAAGATGACAGGCTGAAGTAAGCCGAACAGATTTTGCAGCTAAAGCTGTGAAAGTGATACATCACATCACAGAATACTATATTCAGAAGGTTCACTCCCATAGGAACCTATGGCAACATCGTTAACATAGGATTTCGCATAGACACTAGCGTTCGAGGAGCCAACCATTGCAGCTATGACGTTAAAAGAGCTCGACTGCTAGATTTGGCGACTATCGCTCAATTGGCAATTTTATGTTAATGCGGCCAAAACAAAAATTACGGAACTGTACTTTTATAATTTTTTAAACTATAAACATGATCAGCATTTAAAAATACTTTTATCTGTAATATGTGTAAATTTAAATAAATAAACATAGATATATATTTAATTCATGCAATCATAAACTAAATAAAAAAAAATGACGCATTGCATCACTGTAAATCATTATACACTAAAAATTACAAGCTAACATACCCAAAAGACTAAAATATTATATAATATTTTCAGCCTAAAAAGTATACTAGCATGTTGATAGTTAAATTGCTTAGTTCTTAATTTATTCTGGGATGCTGTTATATATATATAATTTTTTTTAAATACACTAAATTTCTTATACTAAATAACAAATTTACATAAAATGCATTATCAAAGGCGTCGAACTCAATCGTTAATTAGAAAGTGTGGGGGGGGGGGATTATTTTCCACATTACGCCAGTGAGTAAAAAGCATTTAAATATATACACATTCAACTTCCTCTAGAAAAAGCTATCCAAATATCAATTTTTATACATTTTATATAAATGTGGAAAAGGTTTTTTAACTAATAATGCCACTGCTTCTTAGAATTTAATCTAGGCCAGTGATAATACCGCACCAATATCTTATGATGAACACGTGCATAGGATAAAATATGGAATAGATAACAAATATTTTTTTTTATTTAAATAAAATTAACTTACATACCTTGTAAACATAATTCCTTTTCTTTTAGTAATCCATAAAAAATAAAATAATTGATTATAAAATCCAAAATATCAGCGAAAATATGTTAACCACATGTAAACATGCGACAAAGTTCTTCGAAGTTCCAAGTGTTTCGTTCAGTGCCAATTAGGGTTATATTAGAAGAACATATTGGCGAAAACCGTCACAGACCATCGCCAAGGGCCAACGGCCGTACCGTGCTGAAAACACCGGTTCTCGTTAGATCACCGAAGTCAAGCAGCATCAGGCGTGGTGGGTGACCACCTCGAAACACCGCGTGCTGTTGGCCATCTCGGGTGCGGTATCCCCGTGGTTTGCGCGCTAGATTTGCACGCTACCACAAATGCCGCCGTGTTCATGCGGAGTACGATCACGTTAAACATGTGGGTCCGTAAGTCCTTCCGAGAGGTTGGTGGTAGGGGAAGGAGGGTACGGTCTCTGTGGATGCCTCCCCCACTGGGTTCCGGTCTAAATTGGGTGGCACTTCCCGGCCGTCCATACTTACACCTTTCTGGTAGGTCGGACGGTCTGGGTCTCAACAACAACAACAGACCATCGCCAAGCGTGCCAACCTTGATATTTTGGTTGGCTGTTGGGGCGCTGAAAGTTGAGTGAAATATCTGTATTTATTAATCTGTGCATCACATAATGAGCATGCGCCACCATATGAGACCGACAGCAACGCCGTTAGCGGCAAGATTTATAAAATAGAACTTCTATCTCGAAAACTATTAGAGAAAAATATGTAAAATAAAAGTGGTAGAAATCATTGGATTAGTATAAAATGACATTTTGCTGAAACAAATGGTGCGAATAGAAAACGTTGCCTTAATATATAGCATTAATATACTATATTGCTATATTGCCTTACTATATAGCAACGTTGCCTTACTATAGCATTACTACAGTATTAGGGCGTCATTAAATTAGCACAGTATAACTTAAACTGTCTTCTGGATAACTTCATTAAAATACCAAAGGCGCCGTAATGGACGAACACGGAGGTTTCTAGAATTGGCAACTGAAGTCAGGTGAAAAGACATTAGAGGAAAAGGCAGCTCAATTCTATAGACCTCAACGTAGTATGTATATGATATTAGTCGGTGGCAATGACTGAATGGCAAAAAAAAAACGCTCAGGAAGGCCACTTTTGCCCGCGATGGCAGGCGGATTTTGTAAATGGTATCTTCCCCAAATAATTCAAACAGAAAGCGAACTCTAAAATTTGAAAAAAAAAATACTATTCATAGACGGATTACGGATTACAAGGAAATGGTTCGAAAACCAGCTTTAAAATCTCTACACAAAATTGAGAGATTGAAGTGGGTACAGAAGCATATGTCCTACAGTGATATATGACTATCTCTAATATTTGGTGATGAAAAAAATTGAGTTTCAATGGTCTTGATGGTTATGGAGTATATTGGCATGATTTCTGGAGTGAGCCAAGAAATGTTTTTACTAGATAACAGGATGGCGGATCTGTCATGGAGAGGATTTGGATTCAATGGTAAAAACTCTCATTCTCTTTATTTTTAAATGGAAAATTGAAGTCCGAAGACTCACAACACACTCTTGAGAATAATTTTATTCCATTTGATTGGTAACCATCTGGGAGGTTCAAATTGGGTTTTTCAACAAGATCGTGCACCCATACGTACTTCAAGCTCTACAGAAAACTCTGGTTATAAACTCTGGTTTCAAATAAATTGACAAATATGTTTTCATGACCAAATATATCAGTTTTAGACTGGCCAGCGCTGATACCAGATGTAAACCTCTTTGAGAATTTATGGTGCATTTTCAGCCGCAGAGTAAACGCAAATGGAAATCAATATATCTAGATAGTATATTTGAGAGACTACATACAGGAAGCATGATATAAAACCAACTCCGGTATTATGCAAAACTTGGTTTCTTCTATGGAGGTTATCCTCAATGGTGGAAATGTTATTTAACATCAGAAACGTATTTATATTTATAATTATTATTTTCAAATATATATAAAGGAAGTTTTGACGCACACTTTTAAAACACATTAAATTTTGGAATTTGTTTGTACATTTTTATTATATTTATTGCATTATGGCGTCACTTTTATGGTGAATGAACGCTAAATGCGTTATACGATGACATACATCACTTTTTGTGGCCGTGGTTGTTACATTTATTTTGCGCACACTTTTGTATCTGTGTCTAAATTTTTGACATTGACCGTAATTTACAGTTTGTATGTTGCATTAATTTCTTATGAGAAATTGGAAAAGTAACTATTTTCTCGTCACTGCATTTTTCAAAATCATGCATGCTTGAATAAGAAAATCTAAATATTGATCGGATATAGGGCAAAATGTACATGCCGTGGAAACATAATCAAAATTTTATTATAGACAACAAAATGCAAAGAATGTAAGGGGCAAGCAATGTATATTAAATCAACTTTGTGTTTATATTTGTAGGTGTACTATAGTCTCTCTGCACCCGAAGACCCTAGAGGTCGCTTCAGTATTGACCCGAGAGAGGGCACTGTTAAACTCATCCGTTCCCTGGAAACGGGCACATCAGAGCCCGTAGTGGAACTTGGAGTGACCTCGGTCGACGGGGGATCTCCAAAGCGCTACGACTATGCAAGGATTGAGATACTGATCAAGACAATATCAGGTAAGATGTATTTCATATTGTTGACGGTGATAAATTAAAATCAATAATATTCACTTTAATTTGACTTATCTTAGATGCTTTACTTTTCGGTGGTATATGCTATACAACTACGGTTCTCGAGAGCAAAAACAATGAGACTGGATTCAACTTTCCAATTTACAAATTAAACTTTGGCCAAATATTTTATTAAAACACATATTCCCTGTGTCATGATTAATTATAAGCATGGCGTTATAACCAATTATTCCATCTTATATTATCATAAGAGGAGCCTACATTATAATACATTTACTAAAAAATCTCTTATCAAACTCTATTATACTTAACATCATATATTAAACTGAATTCATTTACGTTCTTCGGTATTTACATTTTAATTTCTTATTATTACATGCTAGGACTCAGAGTTTAGATAAATTCATGCATACATACTCTGAATCTTAATTGCAAAGTCCAAGATCTACTATCCAAGTTAATTGCAAAGTCCAAAATCTACTATCCAAGTTACATGCAAAGTCCAAGATCTACTGTTCAAGTTAATTGCAAAGTTCAAGATATACTATCCAAGTTAATTGTAAAGTCCAAGATCTACTAGCCAAGTTAATTACAAAGACCAAGATCTACTGTCTCTATGGGTGATGCGCCGCGAGTATTCAATCAAACTGCATATAAAATACGCTCAGCAAACAAACATATCCGCCCATAAGAAATTAAGCTGCATCCATAAAAGCAAATGTTGTTTTAAGAGTTATTACTGTCAGCGCCAATGATGTTGCACATAAGAACGCCGTATCATGCAGAATTTAAAACAACCGGTTTTTCACTCACGGGAAATTAAAACTGGATTTTCTGCTTTGACAATGCAGAGTGTATACAAATATGCGTATGAGACGTCCTCGATGGGGCTACTAACAATTCTCCGATGTAGAGAGACGCCCCCAAATAAAGAACTACTCGAGAGGATCGTGCAGTCAGGAAAGGAGCCACGTCTACAACAATGGAGTTACTGTCAACAATTCGAAGGCAATTACTATCCTCCATGCATCCTGTATCAAGGTCTACTATTCGGAGACGACTGGTAGAAGGTGAAATTGTGTCAACGTCCATTGAGGCGCCTACCACTGACTCGCTAACATAAGCAGAGTCGCCTGGATTGGTGCCGAGCTCGACAACGTTCGATCACATACTACACGATTTTCTCATCACTGTCTTAAATGATTTAATATTCTCTCATGCACATCCAGGTAGATCCCCAGACTTCTCACTAATAGAACACGTCTGGGGCATACCGGGACGGCAATTGTAGCCTTCTCAGATTACCACTGAATTAGCTGGCCAATTGCAACACATGTTACAAAAGCTTCCGCAGAGAGACATAAGCAACATAATTGACCCTATGCCGCACAGAATATCGGCTTATATAGCTGACAGCGGAGGATTTACGACTTACTAAAATGTTATGTTCTTGTTGCCACCATTTCTTAATAAAACGTTATTCTTTACCCCCAAATTCTAATCATGTGCGCTGCAAATGACACATACATGGGGAGTTTCAAGGCTGTACTCAATTTCTTATGGGTGCATATATTTTCTGCAATAGAGTGTGTATCAATTTTGTCAGGCAAGTTCTGTTAAGTATAATATGCTTTGCACACACACACATACGCTGCGATATGTAGCAATGTAACACGCATGTATATTCACATTAATTTGCCATTATATCACAGCAATTGATCATGTGGTAGAAGAGCATATATCCACACAAGGCTCCATTTATAAACCAGCCTTGACTCAATCGCAGGTATTTATGGGATCCTGAACTGATTATAGACAGCATATCAGAATTTAACGTATGACACGGAGTACAACACAGCAGTAGATTATCCCTCAAATTTTAGCACCTATAGAGAAGAAATTAACTGTTGAATGGCCACGCGTACCAAAATGTGCCGAAATAATTTTAATATTTAGATTTTAAATGATAATATTTATATTGAAATATTTTAACTCGTGTTATCAAAATAGAATTGCGTAAATTCCATGTGTTCCGAAAATAACTTTTCATATTTCCCTCTAAATTGGGAGTCAAGCTACCTAACTTTAAAAGTAAATCAATGGTCATTGCCTACAATTCATTTAAATTAATATATTTATTTAAGTGGCACTAAATTATTTTAAAAAAAACATCTAAAAATAATAATTTGTGCAACAACTAATTTAATCTTTTTTTAGAGACCTAGAAATATATGTAAAACCAGCAATATTTGTTAAAATATCAAAATAGATCTGCGCTCGACCTGATTGTAATAATGTGTAGCTAGCACGTACCTTTTTGTGCATTTAAACAGCACTAGAGATCACTGGCTTTGACTGGGGGCACATGGAACACATCGTCTGGAGTTGATTTCTATATCACTAGTTTTAACATTTGGTCACAGCGAACATATTTTTGTCCTTCATTTCGAGGATCCTTTCCAATCTTCTCATTGTCTTTATAGCTCGAAGAATCTTTTCAAACTGTTGTCTTTCTTTCGTTAGGTAATCTTAATTTAATTTTTATCTTCCTTCGGGGAAGCACGCTTTCCTTGTATTTGATTGGCCTTGTATTTTATGATAGCTAAGGACCGGTCCTGAGTGGAATTCTCCCTTATTACATGTAGCTTGTTCCCGTCTTGCTCCGAAGTATGGGTTACGCTCATGTAGACATCTTGGCTTTCCCATAATGTTATCAACGCAATTTGTGAATTTAGAGATGTTTAAATAACATTGCATTTCATTTGAAAAGTGTTGCATAATCAATACTTTATGCATGATTGATCTTTCTTGTTTATAATTTAATTACATATGTCATACAAAACAATTTTTTTTATTTTTGTAAATAAATAGGAAACAATTTTTAAATTATCAGTAATTCGTGAATAACTCATTATGACAAAAATGTTAATACAGTCCACTTTCTTTCAAATGTCCAGGAGGACTAAGTAGTTTAGCTGTACAGCTTTAGACCCTTAGGGGAGGAGGCATTTTAAATTATTACTCATTCTATTTCGCTTTTTAGCCAAATTTTACTGTCTGTTCCCTTTATTATCTTCAGAATTGCTAAAAAAATGAAAATTATAATATATATAATGTCCAAAGTTCGGACACATTGAAAATACCTGGCGAAAACCTGGCGACCTTGACAACGAATTTGGTTCTTTTCAAATGTCGCCAAATTGATGAAAATGTTGTCGAATTGAGGACAACAACGTCCAATTATCGAAAATTCATTATCTTGGAAAATTAAGTTCAGTATTTTTGATAAATCCTGTCGCTTTGAGAAATGTTCTTTATTCAATGTTCTTTATTTAATGTTCTTTATTCAAAATAAAATCGGTTTCATAGTTTGTGGGATATGTACTTTTTGTTTATGGGTTTGGAAGCTTGTAAATTAATTGCATTTTGTTAGAGGAGGATAGATAAACAGCATGAATGTTTCGAAGAGGATCACAGAAACGTTTTGCGTTTTGTTAGGAATGATACAATATGTATGTTCCAGTATAGAAAGTCGCAAAAGTAATAATACTAATAGAGATATTAGTGTTCTGCGCAGGTGTCAGGATATTAGAAGCACATGTTCTGCAGGCTGGCGAACGGAAAATAATCTTTTACAACTTTACACAATGTTATGGCAGGCTGTTCCATCTAGTCAGAGTTTGCTGAAATAAATAAAAGCAATTTTAACAGAGAAAGGTACCACGGGGTTAAGAAATTTCTGTTCTTTAGTTAGAGAAGATTCGAATAAATAGAAATATGTTTATAATTTAATTTTGAATGTTCTTGTAAACCACTATTCGAAGTAACTAAATGAAACAAACAGCCCTAAAGAAATTATTTTCATATAGGCATTTTCTTTGTGAGGCAGGATTTCCTTTTATAACGGATCTTCGTATAGTTTCGTAATTTCTCATTAGGATCTCCATTAATCTTCATGGTTCATTTTGTCGCGCCGCGGTGAAATGGACGACGGCGAAAAGTTTCGTCTCAAGAAATTTCGACGATTTCTATGACACGCAAGTCGTATGACATAGCTCGAAGTGGCAACGCTGAATATCTGCATTAAAAGCGAAAAGAACAGCTGCGTCCCGCAGCTAGCGGCATCCATCTGATGCCACCTACAGTAGCTGAGTAGAAATAGTTTATAGATATAATCTGTCTATTTCTTCAGAAACATACATTTTTGTGTTTGCTTCTACAAAAAACTTGGGCATGAATACGATTTTTGTGGAAGTGAACAATTCATGATTTAGACTAAGAGCCTTGTCCACGTGTATAGCATTTGTGCTTGATTTCGTTTGTTATTCTTTTTTCGATTCCATACCTTTGTATTTTGATACTTTTCATTGGCTTGCTGATTCGATATTTATTTTATTTATTTGTTTTTTTTATTTTTTTTCATTTGCTTGAGGATTTATTGATTTCTACTTTTATTTCGTAAGCCTGTTAGATATTTGGGTTTTCGTGTTACAGCTTCTCACTTTTCTTTCATTGATTGGATCTTCAAACCTTTTTTTCTTATTGAAATGATTTTATTTATTAGATGCATTTGCGCAATAAATTAAATGAATTTTGTTTTGTCATTCCTATTTACGCAATTTTTACATTTGCATAATTGCAAAGTTTTCATAATTTTTGAAGTTTGCTACGGTATTTTTTTAAATATATATATATATATATATATATATATAAATAAATACAATAATAGTAGTTTGAAATTCCAATGAACGAAAAGTAAGAAGATGCAACACGATAAACCTAACTTTCTAAAACACCCACAGAACAAAATATAATACAGCAAATCATCAATCAAATGGAAAAAAATACAAAACACAAGCTATCAAGTTACAGAAAATCAACAAAATTCAAAGGTATGGAAACGAAAAAAGAAAAACTTAATGAAACAAGCTATATCGCTATACACGTGGAAAAAGGGCTAAGCCTAAACAAATGGAAATGTTCACTTCGTAAAATTCGTTCTCAAGTCCAAGTATTTTACGAAGCAGACACAAAACATGTATGTTTCTGAAGAAATAGATAGATTATATCTATAAACTATTTCTACTTGGACAATATATATATATATATATATATATATATATATATATATATATATATATATATATATATATATATATATATATATATATATATTTATATTTATATAAATATATATATATATATGCATGTAATATTTAAGAATATAAAAAGGGATAATAAGAGATATTGTAGTGAAATAGTATGCATGCGCAAAGCAGCTATAAATACTATCCACTATATAAATGAAAAAGAGAAAGTAAAAAAGGAACAAAGAAGGAAGGCTTATCGAGATGCTTACTTAAATGCGGTAAGGGATTGTGATTTTACACCCCAGTTGTCTCCAACGGCCGTACCGTGCTGAAAACACCGGTTCTCGTTAGATCACCGAAGTCAGGCAGCATCGGGCGCGGTTAGTACTTGGGTGGGTGACCACCTGGGAACACCGCGTGTTGTTGGCTCTTTTCGGGCGCGGCAGCCCTGTGGTTTGCGCGCGATTCTCGCCGCTGCCAGTACTGCCGCCGTGTTCATGCGGAGTACGATCACGTTAAACATGTGGGTCCGTAAGTCCTTCCGAGAGGTTGGTGGTAGGGGAAGGAGGGTACGGTCCCTGTGGATGCCTCCCCCACTGGGTTCCGGTCTAAATTGGGTGGCACTTCCCGGCCGTCCAAACAGTTACCTTACACCTTTCTGGTAGGTCGGACGGTCTGGGTCTCAACAACAACAACCCCAGTTGTCTATCACTTCGGAGGTTGACTTCAGACAGTGTTGGCGTCCAGGAGTATAATGCCGCTGCATTTATGACATCCATGTTGACAACTTGGGTGTAGGTCACAACCCCTTGCTGCCTTTAAGTAAGCATCTCGATAAGCCTTCCTTCTTTGTTCCTTTTTTACTCTCTATTTTTAATTTATATATATATATATATATATAGGTGGTTCTACTGGTTTCCGTTTGTACGATAAACGCAACGACTTCCACTTCAAAATCAATTATATCATAAACTGGAACTCGTGTATGCACAAAATGTTTTTAGAAATATTATATTGGAACAATTAATGCGCGTAGTCAGAGAATAAACAGTAAAAAGGAAGATCGATGTTTATGCGATTTTCGTTTTCTACAAAACACCATCTCACAAGGTTTGCCTAAGTGCTTTTTATGTAACATTATCTACAAATTTTATAAAATAACTGTAACCGATTGTTACCGATTATATTTAAATAAAACTGATTGCAATATACATACTGGATTGTCACAGGTAAAGCGTTGTGATATCTGATATGGGACCTCTTGAATAGGGTCTATTGTGTAATACATTATGGAAGATGTACTTCAACTTGCATGATACGGTATGCAAGATGTACATCTATATGTATGATACTATTAACTGTCATTGAGGTAAATGGTTTTAGAGATATACTTTATTATTATTATTATTATATTAAGTGTCAATATTTAACGTCTTCTTAAAGTAGAAGCTATGTAATTTTGCTCATTTATACTTGTGTACATATTTCAAACATTTACGGTTAGGGATTTTTTATCTGGATCTCGACAATTCTCTTATATTTCTTTGTGTGTAATGTCTGGTTTTGATCTTAAAACTTGATACTTTCGTATTCTATTTTGCAATGTACCGGATCTCCGGGAGTGTTGTCGCGACTCAAAACATGCTTAACCGGGGTGAGGGGGTCACAACCCCCCCGGCCATCTTTTGGTACAATGCATCCATCCATACCTCTTTTCATTTTGAAAATGTTTTTAATCCTCTTTTTAGTGCAGCTTTGCGCCATTTAAGTGTGATTTCTGATAAATTTTTAATATTACATTTAACGGTATTTTCATATTATATATATATATATATATATATATATATATATATATATATATATATATATAATTAAATCGTTATTTGTGTTCAGCTAACTTTCGTGTTCAACAGGTTTGTCATTTTAGTTGCTATTCAATACAATATGATTCATACAACATAAGAAATGCCTGTATAGCTGCCTGCAATACTTGGACACACATTTGACGACAATTTAACGATAAATTCATCGCAATTTTACCAACATGTCCACTTTCAGAAAATGCCGCCATTAGCCATATATTCATATATCTGAAAATTAATATTATTTCAGAAAATCCATATCTTTTTCTGAGAATTGTCAATTTTATATTTATTGACTCAAACTACATGTGTCCCATGGGGGGGAGGAGGGGTGTTGAGCTGCCAGTGGGATGCAATGTGCTCCCAAGTTTAAGTTCATGGACACCATCATATGACGAACTTAATTTTTATCTAGTGACTAATTATATGCACTCGTTAATAGTGAAAATGCAACACCATGAAGGAATGAACGTAGCCACATGCAAATCACAGTACCAGTATAAGAGGGAGGTCATATGCGAATGATTAAGTTTTTATACGTATCGCATCATGTCATACCCAGTTTCGGGTGATAAAGACCAGCAGATGGCCCGTTCCATAAATGCTATCCGGGACGAATTGCAGCAACCGAACTTTCGAAAATGTGAAGAACTGGGAAGCGAGACCGCGTTTCCTGGAGCTGCGTGACGTGGGTTTGTCGATGCGTGCAATTGCTACGAATGTTGGGTACAACGTGAGTACCATCCAGCGATGTGTGGTGTCATGATGGAAGCAGAAATATCAGAGAACACGCCGAAAAGGGAGTGGATCGAACAGGAGCACAACAGAACGCACGGACTGGCAGATTCGCCGAACGGCTTGTGAGGCCTTTTCGCCACGGCAAGTGACATCCGAAACAGCCTGCCACCACCAACGGTTGCCCCTGCTTGCACCCAAACTTTTCGCAACAGGTTGCACGAAGGTGCGCGCACGGCGACTAGCCACTGGGAGGGACATTAAGTGCTCGACACAGAGTTGCACTCTGGCGTGGGGTCGTTGTCAATTTCAACTGAACTACTGAATATCATCGGGTATTGTTTACGGATGAATCTCGCTTCTGCCTGTGGAGGGATGGAGGCCGTGGACGGGTGTGGCGCATTCCCGGAAACCGTCACTTGCTAGCCCATATCACCATGCGTCACACCAGCCCCAAACCGGACATCATGATTTGGAACGGTATCATGTTCGATCAGCGGGGAACTCTTGTGCACGTTGCAGGTAATCTGACATCGGACCGGTACGTCACACAAGTTGTGATGCATGTGGTTTGGTCACTGGTGTGGGTCGTCCGCGGCACGGTGTTCCAGCAAGACAATACCACACCGCACACCGAACTCTCAACAACCTGAACGGAATTCACATCCTTTCCTGGTCGGCAATCTCGCCGGATCTCTATCCCATTGAACACGTCTGGGCTCTCATCGGTCGTCAGGTGCACCGGGGTCCACCGCCACTGTCATTTGCATATGGCTACGCGTATTCCTTTGTTGCGATTTCAATTTTGACGAGTGTAGAATGTGAAAGATCATGTCCTTATTTTGGAAAAAAAGAGCCTTTATATATATTTTAAACTGGGAATGTAAATATGCATACTATTTTAATACTTGGCAAGGAAAAGCATGTATTTTCGTAAATGCATTTTACTTCAGAGACGAGTTTTCCTTCCTAAAAGGAGTCTCGTCATTGTTTTGTAATTTCTCATTAGAGCATCCATTAATCTTCATGATTTATTTTGCCTAGAAGTGGAAAAATAACCGGAGAAAACGTTTCTCCAGATTTCTGGACAAATCTTGCGGCACGCACATGGCGTGTGGGATTTGATAGCTGAAAATTACAACGCTGAATATACTTTAAGAAAAATCGGCAGTGGCTGCTTTCCAGTGAAGCCAAAATGGTTTTGTAAAAATAAAACTCAATTTTTGTAATACAAAGGGAAATAACTGTATCTAAAATATGATTATATACATGTATAGTGCTCATAAAGAGCTACAATCTCTTGCTTATTTTTTATAGCTATGACTTATAGCTTTTAAGATACACTCATGTCCAAAAGTTAAGCAACAAAATGAAAAAAACGGATAAGCAGAATATTTATCCGAATTCATTAAAACTTTCACAGATCATGTTGTATAACAAAACAATCTGATGTCGGCAGCATATGACTTTCCTTATATAATGCAATGAATTTGCTACTTTTACAGCAAAAATATAGGTTTTTCTTATATTAGATACTTATATTCTTTCCAAGATATTGAATTTTCGATAATTAGTCGTCATTTTCATCGATTTAGCGTCATTTTTATCCACTTGGCGAGATTTTCGTTAATTTGGCAACATTTAAAAAGTCGCCAAGTTGGCGGCATTCCATCAAATTCGTCGCCAAAATCTCGTCAAGCGTTATGAACGGAGAAATAAGTTATTCTTATAGCAGATAAATAACTATTGGCGTTCAAATACAAGTGTATTACTCAAAGTATCGTTTCTTATGAATGGAACGAACTAGATCCACGAGAATGATGTCACCAAATTTATCGCATGATATTATATATGAAAAGTGAACGTGTTTCTCAACAGTTAATATATATTTCTTTTAATTTGTGCGATTTTTTGATAAATTTATTTGAAAAATGTGCAATATCTCCAGAACGGTTCATGCTGGCTTTCTAAAGTTTGTGTCAATCGTTTTCTAAGAAAAAATTACATAAGAAATGTATATTTGCGTAACTTAAAGATTTTGATTTTTTGATGATTTTTTCAAAATTTCACTCGAAAATTTAGGGAGGTTCTGAAGATTCGTTTGCCTTTAAAAACAATAGGCTTCCAGTATTCATGAATTATGATTTTTGTAAAAAATTTCATTCGAATCGCTCTATTCGTTCGTGAGATATCGTCTCCACAGACTCACTGACACACACACACATACAGACATCACCTCAAAAATGTTTGATTCGTGATCAGGGATCCTTTTGAAACGTGCTCTTCCGTCGAAAACTCGAATTCGAATTTTCGACCCCGTCACAATACTTTCCTTATACAATATGTGTATAAGGAAAGTAATACACTACCGTTGGGAAATGCATTTATTAATAAATAATTAAATAACAGAGATACACGAAAATATAGGTTGTTGGGCGGCTTAAACAGTCCAATGGTGGAGGCTTGTACATGCGGAATGTAATGATCTCTGCTGGATACATACGTCCGACAGCGTCGCTTGATGACAAGAATAATATCGTCTATGACGTTTTGCGGTATCAGTGCTCATTAACGGAGCAGACGCGTTTGTGGCTCATGAAGGTTCCGGGGAGGGTCATGGAGATAACTTAAACGTCTTCCAAGCATGCCCCTTAATGCTCGATGGCCTTCAAGTCTGATGATCTCGATTGTCGTTCCACACGAAGCAGTGTTTCCGATTCTAAGTACTGGCCGACAATGACAGCCCTGTAAAATCGCGCGTTGACGTCTATAGAAATGGCATCAGGACCCATAGCCGCAAGAAATGGACGAACATATTAGGTAAGAATGTCATCTCTATACAGCACTGGGCTCACAGTACCGCCAGGGAGGATGTGGAGATCAGTGAGGAAGCCGACGCTAAAAGTACGCCATAGCGGTACAAGCGAAATAGCTCCGGACACACTGGCGTCAGATCTTACATTTTAATTCAGCTATGCTTACAACTAATAAATTTACAAATTTGGGAAGATATAAGCAAGTAGGTGTCAATATGTCTTGAGTGGCAGGGTTGACACTCCAGGCCTCTGTCGACGAACGAATCAAAGTACAAGAAATCCAAGCAAAACCACCATTAAAAGTCAACCAGGAGAGGGGCCGCAAGGAAAACGTGTTTCCCCGGAGCACGGAAAATATTATACAAGCTAACAAATCAGTAAAACGAGATCAATATAAAAAAAAGATGAAAATAGTACTCTGATGGTGAAGGTGATCACAGGCAAAAATAGCTCTTTAGATGCGTAAAATTTAACAAGTATTAGCCGTGGTTTATGCCCAATAAAATACGGGCTCAGACAAAATCGAACCCTTGTGTCCAGTATCTCAATATATCAGCAGTCTATGGTGCGTCAAAGCATGCTACCTGCAATTCAGGTATGTGGCATCCATATATAAACAACAAGGTCGAGTTAAGAGTAAAAAACATTTTGATGAGTATTTAGGTGGTCTCACATCTCATCCCAGGTCTTCGTCTTAAAAGAGCAAATGGATTTTAGTAATGGATTATTTGTAATTATCATGATGTTGTGAATCCTAATTTTAATAAATATTATAAGTTTTAAAGCTAACCATATTCAATGTTTAATAGTTTACTTTGCAGATAAACTTCGATAACTCTCACTACAAAAATTATTTGGCATGTTATTATAGACACAAACGGTAATGTACTTGCTAAATAAATTAATCAAAATTAAATATTGCATTCAACACATAAATAATAAAGGGTATCCCCCCTTTTCACCCCATATACAGAAGCAAATTTTGATATTGAACTCATTTTAACTACAATTAGATTTCTGCAGGTCATTATGGGTATGAATCCCAGGAAGGATCATCTTCCGGAGGGGGAGGGGGATCAACTCAAATTTGATAAAATATTGTATTGCCAGCTCAAATACGTATGTGTCGAAAACCCAGACTACTCGACTCACCCTGAGGTATGAGCAGCAGTTTGAGTGGTCGGGAACGGAGGTAAGCCGGAACCGACCTACACCGTCAGCAAACTACTACCATAAAAGTTTATTAGAATTTTCAAAAGATACAATTGAAGAGCTATATGTTTCAGCGCAGGCAGTTTTACATAGACGTAAAATTTTAACAACATCATACACGAACACGCGAAAACACAAACAGATAACCAATTTTTCAGTGTTAATTAATTCAGATTTTTCAAATTTAAAATTATGCATCAGTTAAGCATATATTCTCAGGATTATTCCTTGATAATAGGAAAATATAAGTGAAGTTATTTACAATATATACAAAATAAGTCAAATAAGCATGAAAAAGAGTTGAATTTATCTTACAGTAATTACACCCCAAGGTGACATTAGGCAGAGCAAGATATCTACAAATTATATACAAAAAGCTATGTACAAGATACCAGCTGTTCAAAGTAATAAATTCAATCACAATTTTTGGAACAGTGTCAAGATTATTGATCACCAATTATTGAGAGCAGTGGGCACATGTATACGTATGTTTGCAAAAATTCAATAAAATTGGCTCGATAAAAGTGGGTCACAATTTGACCCAAACAAACAGTGAAACCAACCTAAATAAAACAGTGTAAGGACACGTCCAATATACAAATCCGTTTGTAAACTATATCAACGTGTGCCATTAATTCAGACAGGCTTTAAACCGATCTGTTACCATAACGCAAGCGTAATTCAATGTTCCACAGTCCTAATATTGATTCTGAGTGGAGATTGGAATACGTGATTTCAGAAACATATTCCTCATGGGGTATTTTCTTCTGCAGAAGCGGGGTTCCCCTGTAAAATGCCATCAACGCGGTTTCTTAATTTCTCGTTAGGACCTCCATTAATCTTCATGATTGATTTTGCAATGACGCGGACAAATAGCGGGGTGAAACATTTCTCCCGTGAAATTTCGACAATTTATGCGACATGCAATCGCGTTGAATTTGATAGTTGCGAATGGCAACACTGAGCGTAATTCATAAAAGTGTGATGCGTTTATTCGGTAAGTAAAACGAACGGATGAGGGGGGGTTCTATAACCCGTGATTTTGCGTGTTGATATATTTTCTTTTCACCGTTAGGTATTAAAAGCCTAAAATTTGGATATATGCTTCGAGTAATATGTTAATGAATTAATGCTATTCATTAAAAACGTCATTGTTAATTTTCTCTTCAGTTACAATAGCCAAATGAGGCTGATTTGCATCAAAGACAAATTTGAATCAGCCGAGCATTTTTTAACTACATGGGATCTCAAATAAACTCTAAAAATCTGATGTTGGCAGCACATGACTTTCCCTGCAGACTCAAATTCATTTTTTTATTTCTTTAATAATTCATTGAATTGAGTTTAATTGTACAAAATAACACTAAATTTGCTAAAAATGGCATAACTAAACGCGAAAAATCTCAAATATCTCGAGAATGGTTAGCCCTAGTGTAATAGAGTTGTTCTTATTATTTTCCTCATCAAAAATTACGTATAAAACAAGCATTTAATTGATATATTTAAACATACGTAACTTTCTTTTAGATTTTGCGATTTTTGAGGGTCATTTTGTAAAAAAGGCAGGTTGTTCTTTTCCGAATAATACCAAAATCTAACCAGCACCAGAGTATCGTACAAGTAACTTATCTACCAAATTTTGTGAAATTTGGTCAATTGGTGTTTTAGCTAGAGTGGATACATGAAATTTTTAATGGCCATTTCGCAAAAAAAAAGGCGGGTTCTGTTTTTGCCAATCGTACTAAAAACTTATCAGCACCAGAGTATCGTACAAGTAACTTATCTACCAAATTTTGTGAAATTTGGTCAATTGATATTTTAACTAGAGTGGATACATGAAATTTTTAATGGCCATTTCGCAAAAAAAAGGCGGGTTCTGTTTTTGCCAATCGTACCAAAAACTAATCAGCACCAGGATCATATCCAAGTGACTTACCTACCAAATTTTATGACATTTGGTCCATAAGTTTTTGAGTTAGAGTGGATACATAATTTGCCCAGACACACAGACACATACACACAGACGTCACGCTAAAAATAGTTTTTTCGTATTCTAGAGGTCTCGAAACGTGTAGAGCCGTCGAAAACTCCAGTTGTGATTTTCGGCATGATTCCAATACTTTACTATACATTACCATGTATTGCAGCGAAAGTAAAAATAATATTCATTTAGGAATCTAAAACCGACTTATAGCTTCAAATCGCTGCTTTCATAGAAAAAGTTTTTTTTCAGCCCATGCCTGGTTAGGAAGAGGAATAGAATTACAGTTTTATGAAGTACTTATTAGACCTACCTTAATTTACTCTTCGGAAACCTGAAACCCTCACAGAACCTGATAAAAAAAATCTGATATGGGGAGCACATGACTTTCCCTGTAGACGAATTGCAATGAAGAGAACGTTCTCTTTATTTTAATTAAATTTAATTCTCTTTAATTCAATTTTCGTTCTCATTTGATAACTGGACTTATTTTCAAAGGTTGTGTAGAGAAACTACGAAAATCCAAAATATCTCGAGAACGGCTAGTCCTAGTGTAATGGGGTTGATCTTATTCTTTTCTTCGTTAAAAATTATGTATTAAACAAGCATTTAATGGATATATTTGAGCATATGTAGTTTTTATTTTAGATTTTGGCGATTTCTGCGGGCCATTTTGCAAAAACAGGCAGGTTATTTTCCTCCGAATCATACAAAAATCTAATGAGCACCAGGGTGACCCACAAGTGACTTATCTACCGAATTTTGTGAAATTCGGTCTATTAGTTTTTTAGCTAGAGTAGATAAAATGTTTTGCGGGCCATTTTGGAAAAAAAAGGCAGGTTCTTTTATCCCGAATCTTACCCAAAACTAATCAGCACCAGATTCGCCCGCATGTGGCTTACCTACCAAATTTTATGAAATTCGGTCCATTAGTTTTTTAGTTAGAGTGGACACAAAATCGGCACAGACAGACACACAGACACACACGCACACACAGACGTCACGCTAAAAATAGTTTTTTCGAATTCTAGAGGTCTCGAAACGTGTAGATCCGTCGGAAACTCGAGTTATGATTTTTGGTATGATTCCAATACTTTCCCTATACATTACCATGTATTGCAGGGAAAGTAAAAAGCTCTTTGAATCTTTGAGCGGAAATTGTCCTGGAGTGTTTTTGGTAAAATTCGGGAAAATGATATTTGGAGAAGATACAATTTTGAACTATTCAAATTATACAAAGGTTCTGACATAATTAAATACATTCAAATTAACAGAATTCAATGGGCAGGACATTTGCGAAGAATGGTCAACAGAATCACAAAAATGTCCACACCGAACTGGAAAAGACCTAAATGACGACCGAAGTTGATATGGATAGATTGTGTTGAACAAGTTCTTGGAGTTGTGGAATATTTAAAATTGGAGGGGCATGGCTCCCAGGGGGACAGCTTGGAAGAATCTTCTGAGGAAGAACAAGGCCCACAGTTCTCCGTCGATGATGATGATGTAATAGCCAAAGAATCTGCTGTGTACAACACATGACATTCGCTATAAAAAACGACTTTCTTTCTTTCACAGTTAAATTCTGTTATACAAGATAGAAAGCGTAATGTTTCTGCCATTGATTTAACACCACATAAATAGAAATTGGGCGCTTTTGACAATAGAAATCGAGGACTCCAAGTAGAATGCATAAAGAGGCTTTCTGCCCCAACGGGAAATCAGACCCTGGATCTCCGAACAGGCCAGCCGACGATCTACCGTTGAGCTACTGGTACGAAATTTCAAGCTCTTATTGTCGAAGTAGTATCTGCATTATCCATCCTCTAATGTCTGGCGGGCAACTTACAATCTGACTAACCACCTCCTGCCACTTTTGCCTCAGGTAAGCATCCTGATACCACTATATTTACCCAGATTATTATCATGTGCAGTTGTTATCGTCTCAATTTCAGTCAGTGCTCAATCTTCCAGAGTCCACTGAATCCGTACTAATCGTACTAGGGTCACTTTCAGACCTCTGGCATCTTCGCACTAACCTGCAGAGTTGATTTGTGCGGGCGCCATTTTAAAGAGCCTTGCAGCCCCAACCGGGAATCAAACCCTGGATCTTCGAACTGGCCAGTCGGCGCTCTACCTTTGAGCTACTGGGACAAAATCGCAAGCTCATGTGGAAAATTCTCATCAAAGAAATTCAAATTGATGAGTTATGTCGGCTGTTCCATAATAACGGCAAAAGGCGATGCCTCTTGAAATTTTTACTTAAGGATCAATGCACGAAAACTATGATGCAACATTCGGGTTTGTTACAGCGTATATTATGCATTTATCTTGAAAATAGTGATTTTTTTCATGGATATGCAATATTTTTACGCGTCGCTGTATGTTAGGTATAATAGCATTTATAGTAGTATGATTTTCTTATGCTTCCTTGCAGACAGCAGGTATATAACAATTAGATGACTACAATTGTCTCCAGGGCATTTTGAACCATTTATTACGCTAGTCAGTGTGTTATCTTAAGAACTGTTAAGAAACAACTGCGGGGGCGCGACAGCTCAGTGGTTAGCGAGCGGTTGCACTCGGACGACCGAAGTTCGATTCCCACCTCTGCCCAAACTGTCTCCGTGTTCACGCTGAATACGATCACGTTAAACATGTGGGTCCGTAAGTCCCCCCTGGAGAATGAAAGTAGGGGAAAGAGGGTACGGTCTCTGTGCATTGATCCTTGTGCATCCCCTACTGGGTTTCGGTCTAAATTGGGTAGCACTTTCCGGCCGTCCAAACACATACATTGCACCGTCATGTAGGGTCGAAGAAGAAGAAGAAGAAGAAACAATTGTGACTATACAGGCAAAGATTCATTCTAACAGAGTAAGAACATCCAAAACGAAAACACTCAAGCGGGTGGTATCAGCCATTGAAGCAAAACCCAATCATAAGCATATCAACTCAGGACGATAAAGGCGTGGATGGAAGAATATTATTTCCTCCAAGAATTCGTATTCTTTAACTTATTCTTCATCCCATAGATATAGGGCCATATAAAAGCAAGAAAAGTGGCAGTGCATCGTATTAATTAGTAAATTTATTAAACATATATTTCATCATAAATCGAAATACTCCAAAATATCATCATTAATGTAACATCATTGCCACCATTGAATGCATGAAATCACTGATTCCATACATTTGGGGGAGTATATCGATGAAGACCATAGATTATTGTGGAAGTATATATAATTTTTTTTTAAATATATCGATTTATAATGAAATATTAGTTTTATAAACTTTCTATCCAACACTATTTTTTGTGAAAGACTGAAATGTAAGAATTTTTTTTTCATCTTTTATTACTTTCCTTATATACATAATGTATACGGAAAGTATTGTGACGGGGTCGAAAATTCGAATTCGAGTTTTCGAAGCGAGAGCACGTTTCAAGCATCCCTGATCACAAATCAAACATTTTTGAGATGATGTCTGTGTGTGTGTGTGTGTGTGTGTGTGTGTGTGTGTGTGTGTGTGTGTGTGTCAGTGAGTCTGTGAAGACGATAACTGACGAACGCATGGACCGATTGGAAGCCTATTGTTTTTATACGCAATAAAATGTCCAGAATCCCCCTAAATTTTCGAGTGAAATTTTGAAAAAATCGTCAAAAAATCAAAACCGCTACTAAAGTTACGCAAATAGACATTTCTTATGTAATTTTTAATTAGAAACCTATTGACATAAATTTTTGAATGTTAACATGAACCGTTCTCGAAATATTGCACATTTTTCAAAAAAATTATCAAAAAGTCATATAAAATAAAAAAAATCTGATGTGGACAACACATGACTTTCCTTATATAATGCAATGAATTTAATACTTTTACAGTAAAAAAAATAGGTTTTTCTGATAGTAGATACTTATAGAGTAACAGATACTTATAGATAGTAGATACAGTAAAAAAAAATATATTATTTTTATAGTAGTTATTTATATTCTTTCCAAGATATTGAATTTTCGACAATTAGCCGTCATTTTCATTGATTTAGCGTCATTTTAATCCATTTGGCGAGATTTTCGTTAATTTGACAACATTTAAAAAAGTTGCCAAGTTGGCGACATTCCGCTAAATTCGTCGCCAAAATCTCGCCAAGCTTTACTGACGGAGAAATAAGTTATTCTTATAGCAGATAAATGACTATTTGCGTTCAAATACAAAAGTATTACTCGAAGTATCTTTTCTCATGAATGGAACGAGCTAGATCCACGAGAATGATGTCACCCAATTTATCGCATGGTATTACATATGAAAAGTGAATATGTTTGTCAATAGGAAATATATTATTTTTATTTTATATGACTTTCTGATAATTTTTTTGAAAAATGTGCAATATCTCGAGAACGGTTCATGTTAGCTTTCTACAATTTGTGTTAATCGTTTTCTAATGAAAAATTACATAAGAAATGTCTATTTGCGTAACTTTATTAGCGGTTTTGATTTTTTGACGATTTTTTCAAAATTTCACTCGAAAATTTAGAGGGGTTATGAACATGCGATTACGTTTAAAAACAACAGACTTCCAGTGTTTACGGATTGTGATTTTTGTACCGAATTTCGTTCGAATCGGTCCATTCGTTCGTCAGTTATCGTCTCCACAAACTCACTGACACGCACAAACACACACACACACATATTTCACACACACCCACACACACACACATATTTCACACACACCCACACACACACACACATCACTTCAAAAATGTTTTATTCGTGATCAGGGATGATTGAAACGCGCTCTCCCTTCGAAAACTCGAATTCGAATTTTCGACCCCGTCACAATACTTTCCTTATACATTATGTATATAAGGAAAGAAAAAAAAATTTCCTATTGAGAAACATGTTCACTTTTCATATGTAATACCATGCGATAAATTAGGTGACATCATTCTCGTGGATCTAGCTCGTTCCATTCA
This sequence comes from Amaurobius ferox, assembly GCA_951213105.1. Taxonomy (NCBI): domain Eukaryota; kingdom Metazoa; phylum Arthropoda; class Arachnida; order Araneae; family Amaurobiidae; genus Amaurobius; species Amaurobius ferox. The sequence goes on from OX578138.1 coordinate 152,804,825, forward strand.
TGAAAAATATACTTTGAGTAATGCTTTTGTATTTGAACGCCAATAGTCATTTATCTGCTGAAATAATAATTCATTTCTCCGTCCATAACGCTTGGCGAAATTTTGGCGACAAATTTGGTGGAATGTCGCCAACTTGGCGACTTTTTTCAATGTCACTAAATTAACGAAAAACTCGCCAAATGGATAAAAATGACGCTAAATCAATGAAAATGACGACTCATTGACGAAAATCCAATATCTTGGAAAGAATATAAATATCTACTATAATAATAATCTTTTTTTTTACTGTAAAATTAGTAAAGTCATTGCATTATATAAGGAAAATCATGTGCTGCCCACATCAGATTTTTTTTTTTTTTTTCATTTTGAACCTTGCTGCCACAGACCGTATTGGACCTGCAAGATAATATACTCGTTGTTTGAAAATAACTGGAGAACTCAGGCACCTAAATTTTTATCTTTATCTTTCATACATTTTAATATATACATTTTACTTACATTTCACAAATAATAACAAGAAAGGTCAATCATGCATGAAGCATTGATTAAGAAACACTTTCCAACTGAAATGCAATTTTTGTTTAAACAACTCTAAAATGTGATATATTCAGCGCTGGTATATTTTAAAGTATCACTGTATTACAATAATTTATTATATTTGAAAACTTAAAACTTCAACGAAAAAAATTAACTTTATTCTAATGACGTCATCGAAATATAAATCGTCTGACTATCTATGTAAAAGGAGTGAATATTTCTTTCATACACTATTATTGCAGACTCCAGAGTTAAATAATTTTGCGTAAAAAATATACAGCAATTCTTATACAACTCATCTTTCAATCACTTGTTTACATTCTGCATACATTACAATTAGAATTCGTTGTAAAAATAATCAAAGTTTTATGATCAATTAAACTCAAAAATATTGTAATTGCGTTGGCGCCGAATACAGATGCACAGAAAAATACGCAAAAATAAAGCGGTTTTAGGACAGATGCAACAGTAAATATAAATTTAAAAGAACTTTAAAAATCATGATTTTTACATTGGGAAATAATTGTGGATGCCATATTTTATTTTGAAGTGTGTCACGTGATTTCTTCATATTATATGGGTGTCATTATTATTTAATTTTTATTTAAAAAACTACCAAACATATTTCGCTCAAATTTTTTTCATATATTTTATGGGGTAATTTAAATATTTCCTAAAATTTTCAAAGCAATTTACGAGTTTTAACTTTCCTTAAAGAATGTTTGAAAAGTTAGGCCCCACAGGGTTAAATGTATTTCACTTTTTCAACCCATGTTCAATCCAAAACTAATTGGGTGATATTTATTATTCATTTACATTCCCGTGTGTCCTACAGATCGCGTCAAGAAGATACTAAAATTTCATTTTGATAAAGTATTTTTTATGGCAGTTACAGTGCGAACGGACAGAAAAAACAGACAGAATGACCAAAGTCATAAACACTTTTCAACTATGTAGGAACGAGTTAAAACGGAGCATTATAAAACTCCGTTTCTTGTATTCATTTGTTTCGTTTTAATGCACTTTAAAAAAATCTGATGTGGGCAACACATGACTTTCCTTATATAATACAATGAATTTACAACTTTTACTTTTAAAAAAATGTTATTCTTATAATAGATACTTATATTCTTTCCAAGATAATGAATTTTCTTTAATTTGTCGTCATTTTCATTGATTTAGTGTCATTTTTATCCATTTGGCGAGATTTTCGTTAATTTGGCAACATTTAAAAATGTCGCCAAGTTGGCGCCATTCCGCTAAATTCGTCGCCGAAATCTCCCAAGCATTATGGATGGAGAAATAAGTTATTCTTACTGCAGATAAATGACTATTGGCGTTCAAATACAAAAGCAATACTCAAAGTATCTTTTCTCGTGAATGAAACGAGTTAGATCCATGAGAATGATGTCACCCAATTTATCGCATGATATTACATATGAAAAGTGAACATGTTTCTCAACAGATAATTTTGTAACACTTTACAACAAAGTTGAAAAGTGTTTATGACTTTGTTCATTCATTCATTCTGTCTGTCTGTCTGTTTGTCCGTTAGCACGATAACTGCCGTAAAAATGACTTAAACAAAATGAAATTTTAGTATGTTGTTCAGACGGTCAGTAGGACCTATGGGAATATAAATGAATAATATCATCCAATTAGTTTTGGATTGAACCCGGGATGAAAAAATGAAATACATTGAGCCCTATGGGACCTAATTTTTCAAACATTTTTTAAGCGGATTTAAAATTCACAAATTGCTTCGAAAATTTTAGGTAATATTAAAATTGTTCCATAAAATATATAAAAAAAAATTCAGCGAAATATATTCAGTAGTTTTTTAAATAAAAATTAAAATAATAGTTAGACCTCTTATATGAAGCGATCACGTGACCATGATATGAAAAGATCACATGACCCACTTCAAAATGATATATGGCTTCCATCTTGTCTCAAAATCGTGATTTTTTAAGTTCTTTTTAATTCATATTGAGTGTTGTATCCGTCCTAAAACCACTTTATTTTTGCCTAAATTCTGTGCATACTGAAACAACGCAATTAGAATATATTTGAGTTTAAATGATCATCCAAATTTGATTATTTCTACAACGAAGCCTATTTTTCACTTATGTAAAATGTAAACAGCAAAATATGTAGAATGAGTTGTATTAGAATTGCTGTATTTCTTTAACACAAAGTTATTTATCCCATGGAATCTGCATAGCTGATATGATTGAAATATTCATTGATTTTACAAAGAGAAGGACGATTTTTTTCGATGGAGTTTTAAGCATAGAGTTTAATTACTTGTAGTTCCATGGTCTTAATTTTTATATAAAATAATATATTATAGTATGGTGATGAAGGAAATGAATGGGAAAATATTTTGAATGAAATGCTGTTTTTATAGAGAGATCCAGGCGTGTTATTTTTTCCTATGACGTCATTTGAATGAATTTCGGTTGTTTTCAATGAAGCTTTCAAATATAATAAATTTTCGTAGTATTATGATAGTTTTCAAAATATTACCGAGGAATACATCGCATTTTAGAGATGTTTAAACCAGGCAATTTATATTTCAATGCCGTCATTTGAATGAAGTTCATTTTTTTCGATGAAGGTTTAAGTTTTTAAATATAATAAATTAATGTAGTATTGTGATAAGTTTTAAAATATTACCGAGGAATGTATTGCATTTTAGACTTGTTTAAATAACATTTCATTGAAGTTGGAAAGTGTTTCATAATCAATGCTTTAAGCATGATTGATCTTTCTTGTTTAATTTGTGGGATTTTTTTGATAAATTTATTTGAAAAATGTGCCCTATCTCGAGAACGGTTCATGCTAGTGTTCTAAACTTTATGTCAATCGTTTTCTAAGGAAAAATTGCATAAGAAATGTCTATATGCGTAACTTTATTAAAGGTTTTGATTTTTTTGATGATTTTTTCAAAATTTCACTGGAACATTTAGGAGGGTTCTGAACATTCGATTCTGTTTTAAAACAATAGGCTTCCAGTATTCATGGATTGTGATTTTTGTACCAAATTTCATTCGAATCACTCCATTCATTCGTGAGATATCGTCTCAACAGACTCACTGACACACACACACACAGAAACCACATCAAAAATGTTCGATTCGTGATCAGGGTTGCTTGAAATATGCTCTCCCGTTGAAAACTCGAATTCGATTTTTCGACCCCGTCACAATACTTTCCTTATATGTAATGTATATAAGGAAAGTAATAAGTATATGAATCTTGAACGTGTTTCTTTGTTATTTGTTAATGAGAATATACATCGTCATTTATATATACATCGAGAATATACGTTTTACATCGAGAATATACGTGTCATTTCAAACACATGACACTGATTGATGAAAATAGAATGCTTGCTACACTCCACGTTTGCATTCAGATCAACACATATAGCTCAGTCTGAATATTTCTCGCTTAAATTTGAGTGGCACTAACCGTTCATTCTTTCTATAATTTGCCAGCACGCGATGCCAGAAAAATTCTCAGGGACACATGTGCGAGGAAATGTGTCCCTGCTCTTTTAAGGGGGGCGGTAACCTTGTCACGTCAAAATCTCACAAGTGTAGAAACTCGTGATTACCACACGCGGGAGAGGGGGAGAAAGTTTCGGCCGCTTTAACGAAAAGAGAAACTTTGTAACACAAACTTGAAGAATTTTAATAAAGAGTTGTATTATTATGCATTCACAGCCACCACACGGGAACGTGGACAATTCATGCCAGACTGAAATGCACGATGCTATTCTCAAAGGTTGGGTTAATTTGGTGTGTCGTTAACACTGGCCTGTGATGATTTTGTGGAAAAGGGGAAATGAAGCTGAATATACATGTTGTTTGATGACGCTGAATTGAAAAGGAGAGCAATTTTCAATGGCCTCAGGGGCGACAATTTTTGTGCAGTTTGAGTTTATGTGAAATGTTAATATTTGTCGTACAGCCCTTCTAAAATAGGCATTTCTCGTGAATTTTGGCTGAAATAATTATTTTAAATGAATCACTCTGGCAAGCCACGTTTAATACTTTATTCCCAAATAGATAAATGAATAAAATAAGTTTGCGAACTCATAGGAAATACGAAGAAAATCTACAGATTATTCTATATTTGATCAATAGTCATTTCCAATGGATGGTGTAAATACAAGTGGATCTAAAGCTGCTGCACTGCAATTACAATAAAAATCTGATGTGGGAAGCACATGCATTTCCTTATATAATGCAATGAATTTACTACTTTTACAGAAAAAAAAAATATATTATTTTTATAGTAGTTATTTATATTCTTTCCCAGGTATTGAATTTTGATCATTGAGTCGTCATTTCCATGTCGTCATCATCAATGAGTCGTCACTAATTTAGCGTTATTTTTATTCATTTGGCGAGATTTTCGTAAATTTGGTAACATTTAAAAAGTCGCCAAGTTGGCGACATTCCACCAAATTCGTCGCCAAAATCTCGCCAAGCGTTATGGACGAAGAAATAAGTTATTCTTACAGCAGATAAATGACTATTGGCGTTCAAATACAAAAGTATTACTCAAAGTATCTTTTTTCATGAATGGAACGAACTAGATCCACGAGAATGATGTCACGAAATTTATCGCATGGTATTACAAATGAAAAGTGAACATGTTTCTCAATAGGAAATATTTTTTTTTATTTTATATGACTTTTTGATAATTTTTTTGAAAAATGTGCAATATCTCGAGAATGGTTCATCTCAGCGTTCTAAAATTTATGTCAATCGTTTTCTGATGAAAAATTACATAAGAAATGTCTATTTGCGTAACTTTAGAGGTTTTGATTTTTTGACAATTTTTTTAAAATTTCACTCGAAAATTTAGGGGAGTTCTAAACATTCAATCGCATATAAAAACAATAGGCTTCCAGTGTTTACGGATTGTGATTTTTGTACCAAATTTCGTTCGAATCGGTCCATTCGTTCGTCAGTTATCGTCTCCACAGACTCACTGACACGCACACACACATACACACACACACACACATATACATCACTTCAAAAATGTTTGATTCGTGATCAGGGATGCTTGAAACTTACTCTCCCGTCGAAAACTCGAATTCGAATTTTCGACCCCTTCACAATACTTTCCTTATACATTATTGTAAATAAGGAAAGTAATAAGAAATATTTGAGGAATTTTTATTTTACCATATGCGAATGAGATAGTAAAGTTTGAGTGGGAATAAGGGTTAAAGATAAATCAAATAGAACAGAACACAAAATCAACTGAACAGTCTTTTAAAATACAATAAGTCTAGACTTACTATTTGACATTAAGAACTTTTGTACTTCACTTTTACCTTCCAATTTTTTCGTATGGTAACGCCATATCCTCTGGTTCATGTTAAGACCCAGGCCGTCCAACCTACCAGAAAGGTGTATGGTAACTGTTTGGACGGCAGGGAAGAGCCACCCAATTTAGACCGGAACCCAGTGGGGGAGGCATGCACAGGGACCGTACCCTCCTTCCCCTACCACCAACCTCTGGGAAGGACTTACGGATCCACATGTTTAACGTGATCGTCCTCTGGTTCATGTGTATGTGTGGCGACATAAATATCTCTTTTTGTGGCTTGGGTGGCTACGTTGTCTTTTTCTCTGTGAGTAAAACTCTGGCTGCAAACTAGTTAATACTTTCAACAATAATATACTGTAGTAACGAATTCTGTAATCTGTGTTCATTTGATCCAGTAGTCAGAAGAAATTCTTGTACAAAATAGTTTAATAGGTACTAACATAAAATTCGCATAACAGTATATATTACAAGTAGTTAATTACATAACTGAAACTCAATGTTTATTTCTTTTAAATTACAAAATGCATCATATTCATCCACATTTAAAATAAAAACCCACAGTTTCTTAAACTTCATTCATTAATCAAAAATTCTGTTACTTTCTTAAAATTCATTCTAAATATCCCTTCCATGATTTAAGAATCCTTAACGAATTCTACCCAGACTTAAAACTCTAAAATTTTGCTTCCCTGGGAAATAAAATTAACACAGAGTACTGTGTATTTAGTGCATCTCATTATAAAATATTAATGAGTTTGCCCAGTTTCAACCAGTCTCATAATTTATCTTGAGAATATCTTTATTCTCCGAAGTATTGCATTTTCGGAGAAGACAGGTAAAAATGGCCACAGGGGATGAATGTCTCTATTTTGGCAAGTACCGGTTTGAGGAATAAGTATGGAACGTGACCGTTTTATTTTGAGTATTAGTGACTTCCTACAGTTAACTGTTTTTTTTTTTACTTTCCCTGCAATACATGGTAATGTATAGGGAAAGTATTGGAATCATGTCGAGAATCGCAACTCGAGTTTTCGACGAATCTACACGTTTCGAGACCTCTAGAATACGAAAAAACTATTTTCAGCGTGACGTCTGTGTGTGTGTCTGTCTGTCTGTCTGTGTGTCTGTCTGTGCAGATTTTGTATCCACTCTAACTAAAAAACTAATGGACCGAATTTCATAAAATTTGGTAGGTAAGTCACTTGTGGGCGAATCTGGTGCTGATTAGTTTTGGGTACAATTCGTCATAAAAGAACCCGCCTTTTTTTTTTGCAAAATGGCCCGCAAAAGATTGTATCCACTCTAGCTAAAAACTAATGGTCTGAATTTCACAAAATTTGGTAGATAAGTCTCTTGTGGGTCATCCTGGTGCTGATTAGATTTTGGTGCGATTCGGAAAAAAATAACCTGCCTTTTTTTTGCAAAATGGCCCGCAAAAATCACCAAAATATAAAATAAAAACTACGAATGCTCAAATATATCCCTTAAATGCATGTTTAATACGTAATGTTTAACGAAGAAAAGAATAAGACCAACCCCATTACACTAGGACACGCTGTTCTCGAGATACTTTAGTTTTTTTGTATTTTCTCTACGCCACCTTTGAAAAGAAGTGCAGTTATCAAATAAGAACGAAAATTGAATTAAAAGTGAATTAAATTTAATTAAAATAAAGAAAACATGGATATAAATAAGTCTGCAGGGAAAGTCATGTGCTGCCCACATCAGATTTTTAATTATGTTAATTGATGACGCGGATATGCAGTTATCCAGATATCGAATAAACATCCGATTATTCCTGAAAAAATAATCCCTATAAAGAAATTATCCCTACTGGTTTCAAAATTATGTATGAATTATTCGCGTTTTACTGTAGATATTAGCTACGCCTTGCAGCTAACTGTTGTTTTTAAAACTATGTTAATTGATGCCACGGATAATCCGATGCACAGTTAACCAAATATCGGGTAAACATGGGATTCTTGGAAAAATAATCTCTATAGAAAAATCTGATGTGGGCAACACATGACTTTCCTTATATAATGTAATGAATTTACTACTTTTACAGTAAAAAAATAGGTTTTTCTTATAGTAGATACTAATATTCTTTCCAAGATATTGAATTTTCGACAATTAGTCGTCATTTTCATTGATTTAGCATCATTTTTATCCATTTAGCGAGATTTTCATTAATTTGGCAACATTTCAAAAAAGTCGCCAAGTTGGCGACATTCCGCAAAATTCGTCCCCAAAATCTCGCCAAGCGTTATGCACAAAGAAAAAAGTTATTCTTACAGAAGATAAATGACTATTGGCGTTCAAATACAAAAGTATTATTCAAAGTATATTTTTTCATGAATGGAACGAGCTAAATCCACGAGAATGATGTCACTCAATTTATCGCATGGTATTACATATGAAAAGCGAACATGTTTCTCAATAGGAATTTTTTTTTTTTTATGTGACTTTTTCATAATTTTTTTGAAAAATGTACAATATCTCGAGAACGGTTCATGTTAGCGTTCTAAAATTTATTCCAATCGTTTTCTAATGAAAAATTATATAAGAAATGTCTATTTGCGTAACTTCATTAGCGGTTTTGATTTTTTTACGATTTTTTCAAAATTTCATTCGAAAATTTAGGGGGGTTCTGAATATTCGATTACGTATGAAAACAATAAGCTTCCAGTGTTTACGGATTGTGATTTTTGTACCAAATTTGGTTCGAATCGGTCTATTCGTTCGTCAGTTATCGTCTCCACAGACTCACTGACACACACACACACACACAGACATCACTTCAAAAATGTTTGATTCGTGATCAGGGATGCTTGAAACGTGCTCTCCCGTCGAAAACTCGAATTCGAATTTTCGACCCCCGTCACAATACTTTCCTTATACATTATGTATATACGGAAAGTAATAATCGCTACTGGTTTGAAGAATATGTATGAATCATTAGCGTTTAATTTTGGATATTATTAGCTAAGTCTTACACCTAACTGTTATTTTCAAAACTCGATTAATCGATGACACGGATCATCCAATGTCCAGTTAACCACAAATCGAGAAAACATCCGATTATTCCCGAAAAAATTATCCCTATCAAGAAATAATCCCTACTGGTGTGAAGAATATGTATGAATCATTAGCGTTTAATTTTGGATATTATTAGCTAAGTCTTACACCTAACTGTTATTTTCAAAACTCGATTAATCGATGACACGGATCATCCAATGTCCAGTTAACCACAAATCGAGAAAACATCCGATTATTCCCGAAAAAATTATCCCTATCAAGAAATAATCCCTACTGGTGTGAAGAATATGTATGAATCATTAGCGTTTAATTTTGGATATTATTAGCTAAGTCTTACACCTAACTGTTATTTTCAAAACTCGATTAATCGATGACACGGATCATCCAATGTCCAGTTAACCACAAATCGAGAAAACATCCGATTATTCCTGAAAAAATTATCCCTATCAAGAAATAATCCCTACTGGTTTAGAGAATATGTATGAATACCTGTTGGAGATAAGTGGGCAATGTAAATTGCAAAACTGTTGAAAGTAAGGTAGGAAATAAGACCGCGTTAATGAAATAGTCCTCCCATTAATTTTCAAAAAGTTACACTTTTCAAATTTTTATACGACCCCCTTAGACGAATTTAGTCAATCAGAGTTTTTTATTTTAATGCAACAACATCATTAAAAAAATGAATATATGTATCTTTAAAATCGACTGAATTATGATACAGGAAAAAATATGACTTATGCCACTTTTCCGTTCCATGTGAAAGGCTGTTTCATCAGTGAAAATAGGGATCATAAACAAATTGACGATGGAAATTGTTTAGATCAAAAATACGTTAGTCAAAATTTTTTATTACAAATGCATCTAAATAAAGCATTACACAGACAGAGATCATATAAAGCAGTAATATGATATGTCATAATATGATATGTCTTAATATGATATGTCATGATATGATATGTCACAAATTTACATTTATAATTTGATATATGGTCCCCATTCACAATGTTCAATTTTCAATTAAATATAATAAATATAACTCGCTCAATTTTAAAGATACAGATATGCGGTTTTTTTTAATGATCTTGTTGCAGTAAAAATAAAAATTTTCTGATTGACCAAATGTGTCTAAGGGGGTCGTATAAAAATTTGAAAAGTGTAACTTTTTGAAAAATAATAGGAGGACTATGTCATTAACGTAGTCTTATTTCCTACCTTACTTTTAACATTTTTGCCATTTTCATTGCCCACTTATATCCAATAGCTAAAGAATTAAAGCACTTTTCAATCTTTTTGGGACACCCTATAGAGTAACCATATCTAATTGTTCCTAAAGAAATTATCCCAGTCGGCTAGAGTTGACCGAGATCAAACCTTGCATAAAAATTTTAATTTTTTACCTTCTTATATGCAGTATTGAGAAAGTATTGTCTTCACAAAAATTTTCGATCTCGAGATTTTACTGGCCACTATATGTTTTAAGAGCTCCTGAACACATTTTGAATATTATCATTATAATATCAGTCTGTCTGTCTGATATCTGTGGTCGATTTCTTGTGTACACAATAACAGCTACAGATATTAATGGGTTTTCACGAACCTTCATATCCGGCTTTGTTATCAAACAATCTAGAACTACATAGATTTTTTGTTTTTAATTTAAGCGAAAACTTTGAAATTTAATCGAAATTTGATATTCCTGTAACATGGTAGCATAGGACAAAATTTGCATAACCATGCATAAAATGTTTTATTTATGGCTCTGTAGCACGAGACTTAGCAGTTACAATCATTGTAGTGAATTTGGACATCGTCAAACAAATCAATCGAACGATTGTCCTTTGAAGTGTATGATAACATGCTATAATTGTGATCATCTGGTCCAACGGTACAGATTTCTTAAATTTTTTTTAGCAAAATTTACAAAAAAATTAATTAAATAAATAAAATTAATTATAAAATAAAATTAAAAAAAAAATCTGATGTGGGCAACACATGACTTTCCTTATATAATGCAATGAATTTACTACTTTTACAGTAAAAAACAAGAAAGATCAATCATGCTTAAAGCATTGATTATGAAACACTTTCCAACTTCAATGCAATTTTATTTAAAAAAAGTCGAAAATGCAATACATTCCTCGGTAATATTTTAAAACTTATCACAATACTACATTGATTTATTATATTTGAAAACTTAAACCTTCATCGAAAAAAATGAACTTCATTCAAATGAAGGCATTGAAATATAAATTGCCTGGTTTAAACATCTCTAAAATGTTATACATTCCTCGGTAATAGTTTTAGAATTATCATAATACTACGATAATTTATTATATTTGAAAACTTCATCGAAAATAACTGAAATTAATTCAAATGACGTCATAGAAAAAATAACACGCCTGGATCTTTCTATAAAAACAGGATTTCATTCATAATTTTCTCCCATTCATTTCATTCGTCACAATACTATAATAATTTATTTTATTTAAACATTTTGTTTAAGACCATGGAGCTACAAAAAATTAAACTCTATGCTTGAAACTTCATCGAAAAAAAGCGTCCTTCTCTTTATGAAATCAATTAATATCTCATTCATATCAGCCATGCAGACTCCATGGACTAAATTATTTTGCGTTAAAAAAATACAGGAATTCTAATACAACTCATTCTACATATTTTTCTGTTTACATTTTACATAGGTGAAAAATAGGCTTAGTTGTAGAAATAATCAAATTTAGATGAGCATTTAAACTCAAATATATTGTCATTACGTTGTTTCAGTATGTAGATGCACAGAATTTAAGCAAAAATAAAGTAGTTTTAGGACGGATACAACACTCAATATGAATTAAAAAGAACTTAAAAAAATCACGATTTTGAAACAAGATGGATGCCATATATCATTTTGAAGTGGGTCATGTGATCGTTTCATATCATGGTCACGTGATCGCTTCATATAAGAGGTGTAATTATTATTTTAATTTTTATTTAAAAAACTACTGAATATATTTCGCTGAATTTTTTTTTATATATTTTATGGAACAATTTGAATATTACCTAAAATTTTCGAAGCAATTTGTGAATTTTAAATCCGCTTAAAAAATGTTTGAAAAATTAGATCTCATAGGGCTCAATGTATTTCATTTTTTCGACACGGGTTCAATCCAAAACTAATTGGGTGATATTATTCATTTATATTCCCATAGGTCCTACAGACCGTCTGAACAACATACTAAAATTTAATTTTGATTAAGTCCTTTTTACGGCAGTTATCGTGCTAACGGACAGACAGACAGAGAGACAGACAGACAGAATGAACAAAGTCATAAACACTTTTCAACTTTGTTGTAAGGCGTTAAAAAAAGATTATATTTATAGTAGTTATTTATATTCTTTCCAAGATATTGAATTTTCGACAATTAGTCGTCATTTTCATTCATTGAGAGTCATTTTTATCCATTTGGCGAGATTTTCGTTAATCTGGCAACATTTAAAAAGTCCCAAATTGGCGACGTTCCGCCAAATTCGTCGCCAAAATCTCGCCAAGCGTTATGGACGGAGAAATAGGTTATTCTTATAGCAGATAAATGACTATTGGCGTTCAAATACAAAAGTATTATCCAAAGTGTCTTTTCTCAATGGAACAAGCTAGATCCACTAGAATGATGTCACCAAATTTATCGCACGATATTACATATGAAAAGTGAACATGCTTCTCAACAGTTAATATTTTTTTTTAATTTATGGGATTTTTTGATAATTTTATTTGAAAAATGTGCAATATCTTAAGAACAGTTCGTGCTAGCGTTCTAAGGTTTATGTCAATCTTTTTCTAAGGAAAAATTACATAAGAAATGTCGATTTGCTTAACTTTATTAAAATTTTGGATTTTTTGATGATTTTTTCAAAATTTCACTCGAATATTTAGTGGGGTTCTGAACGTTCGATTACGTTTAAAAACAACAGGCTTCCAGTATTCACGGATTGTAATTTTTGTACCAAATTTCATTCGAATCGCTCCATTCGTACGTGAAATATCGTTTCCACAGTTTCACTGACACACACACAGACACACACACACACAAACTTTCACACACAGACATCACCTCAAAATTGTTTGATTCGTGATCAGGGATGCTTGAAACGTGCTCACGCGTCGAAAACTCGAATTCGAATTTTTGACCCCATCACAATACTTTCCTTATACATTATGTATATAAGGAAAGTAATTAAAAAATTAAAACATAACAAGTTATTTAAAAGGATTCTGATATGATAAAGTCGAGTGGAGTTACACTCTAATTAATTTTTTGTGGTTCAATAGTTTGACATATAAGCTTTTTCCTTTGTCGGATACATATGTCAAATCCAGTTTCACCGTTCTTCAACTATCAAAGAATTTTCACTGTTAATGGTATGAAAATGTCGCCAGATGAAGGAAAGTTGTAATTAAGAATACAATAGAAAGGGCGAAACCGTACGACAGAGAAATACGGAAAACTTTGAAGCTAAAAAATGGATGTAAACTATGGCGAAATGTTTGCCGCTGTTACATTAGCTCCTTTATAAATATGAAATAGCCGAAATACAATTTTCTTTGTTCGTAACATCATTGCCCCCCCCCCTTGGAGGGCAAGTTGCCCTGAGGGGGGGAGGGGGGCTACGTTGTCACGTATGATATCAATCAAAAGATTTTACCAAACCCTTTATTGTAACGGGTAACACGCTATAGTTGCAATAATCTGGACCCATGATACCGATTTTTTAAAAAAAATTCTTGTAAAATTAAAAAAAAAATTTCTGGTATGAGAAAGTCGAGTTGATCTACATTCCAGTTATTTTTAATTACAGTTTGCAAATAATTATTTAACCCATTACCGGACAATGTAGTTGAAGAAATATATATATATATATATATATATATATATATATATATTTATCTTTCAAAGTATGAACAAGGAACTCAAATTATTAACGAGATGCCATATTTCCACTTCGTTGACGATGTTTTAATTGGAATATTTGATAGAACTTTTATATTTGACTTTAGTTTTTATCCATCTAACTTGGAGCTCATAGAATCTGAACATAACAACATAGAAGACATAGATTTCTTGGATATCACTATTATGATCATTAAGAAAAACTGTGTTATAAGATATTTGATAAAAGACGTAATTTTAATTGCACAATCAATTACTTCACTCATTGGAATACTAATATGAGTATAAATGTACAACGTAATGTGATCATTAATCATTTTGCAAGATACGGACGTTTTAATTCAAGTGATAAACAGATTGATATTTGCATACGACGTCTAATAATGGAAGCCTTAAAACATTCATACCCACCTCCTTTCATAAGACAATATTATATGGCATATTGTAAAAAGTACCGTAAAGAAATATATGCTAATTTTGATGATTTGCTACAACTCAACTCTACCCGTTTGGAATTAGATACACTGTAACCATGAGCTTATCTATCTCTAAATCTGGAATTTATCATGGGTTTCTTCTATGGACTTCTGACGACGTAGCGCATCTACGAACATCCTTTTTAAAACTGTATACATGGTTAGAATATATTTTTATTCATACTTGTTTCATTTTATATGCTTTTATATGTTCTTGTGACTTTCAGATCTTCATTTCGAGATTGCGTTTTTTCCCCTGGCATACTGATGATTGTTGTTTCGGGCGTGTAGTGGTTTCTGGGAGTGTTTCCTGGGATTAAAAGCATGCTTAAACCAGGAAAGGGGGTCGCAATCCCCCTTGGCCTCTCTACAACCCTGTAAACACACAACTTCTAATTGTATTAATCCATTTTCAATCTCATTCTTTCTTATTATACTTTGAGGCTTAGATAGAGCAGGCAAATGCGCCTTACTATTCCTTGGATTTTATATTTTATATTTCATTTTGATTGTACTTGAGGAATATATATATATATATATATATATATATATATATATATATATATATATATATATATAAGGTGATTCAAAAATTCGGAACAAAAGTAGAACGCTATCAAAAAATATCTATGGGTCAGAGAGACATGAGGTTTACAGCTTAACATTCACCGTGGTGGGATATTTTGTTTGGCATGATAAACATAGTTCAAAATCTCGACACTAGGGGGCGCTGCTGGAAAGAAAACAATGTGAGGTAATAATTGTGAAATGAGATATTTTATTTCAGCATGATTTACAGCTGCAAGTGCGCAATGTGTCCACCACCACATTCAAGTACTGATTGCAGTAGCGGTATTACGGCTGATACAGCATATCAACAGGAATGGCTGCTACCTCCTGCCGTAAGGCGTCTTTGAGTGCTGTTAAGGACTGGGGATTTCCTCTATAGACCCGTTATTTTAGGTATCCCCACAGCCAGAAATCACAGGGTGTGGGGATCTCTCAGGCCATTCATGTGTGCTATGCATGAAGACTAGATAGATGGTGCTATGCCTGCTCAGTAGGCGATTGGCGCCAAACGTTGACCTCAGCAACTCCATCGCATAACGTGGCGTGTGGGGTGGTATTCAATAATGTTTTCGTCTTATCCTAATTTTGCGTTGCGTGAGCGATAGCAAAAGTCACCTCCATGGCTTTATCTGCAGCAGCGTCCCCTAGTGTCGAGATTTTGAACTAATTTTTTTCATGCCATACAAAATCTCCCATCACGATGAATATTAATCTGCAAACCGCATGTCTCTCCGACCAATAGATATTTTTTTATCGCGTTTTACTTTTGCTCCGAACTTTTAAATCACCCTGTATATATATATTTGTTCGAATCGCTCCATTCGTTCACCAGTTATCGTCTCCATAGACTCACTGACACACACTCATACACACTCACACACATCACCTCAAAAACGCCAGATTCGTGTTCAGGATGCTTGAAACGTGCTCTCCCGTCGAAAACTCGAATTCGAATTTTCGACCCCGTCACAATACTTTTCTTATATATTATATGTATATAAGGAAAGTAAAAATTGTTTATGACTTTGGTTATTCTGTCTGTCTGTCTGTCTAGCCGTTCGAACGATAAATGCCGCAATTTTAGTATGTTGTTGAGACGGTCTGTGGGATATATGAGAATGAAAATAAATAATGTAACCCAATTATTGTTATGCATTTAACCCGGAAATTCATTGGACACTATGGGACTTACATTTTTTACTATTTCTTAAGCGAAGTTAAAATTCACAAATTGTTTCGAAAATTTTAGAAAATATTCAAAGTATCACATAAAATGTGTTGTTGTTGTTGAGACCCAGACCGTCCGACCTACCAGAAAGGTGTAAGGTAACTGTTTGGACGGCCGGGAAGTGCCACCCAATTTAGACCGGAACCCAGTGGGGGAGGCATCCACAGGGACCGTACCCTCCTTCCCCTACCACCAACCTCTCGGAAGGACTCACATAAAATGTGTGAAAAAATTTTCAGCAAAGTATGTTGGGTAGTTGTTTTAAATAAAATTTGAAGTAATAATTACACTCATGATATATGAAAAGATCACGTGACTCATTGCAAAACAAAATATGGCATTCATTTTTTTTCGGCTGTATAAAGATTGTGATGTTTAAAAATCGTTTAAATTTATATTTAGTGTTGCCTTCTTCATAAAACCCCTTTATTGTTATGTACTCGTATTATCAGTGTATCTAAATTCTGTGCCAACGCAATTGCAATATTTTTTACAATATTGATCACTAATCATAATTACAATATTGATCATTATACTTTGATCATTTCTACAACGAAGCCTAATTTTAACGCATGAAGAATGTTAACAAGTCAAGCAATTGGTGAGTTGTAGAATTGCTGAATATTTTGCAAGCAAAATTATTTAGCTCTGAAATCTGGAATATAAGTACATACGAATGAAATATTCACATTTTACATAGAGTGGAAGACGATTCATATTTCGATGACGTCAGTTGAATAAAGTTCATTTTGTGTAACTAGCATTGTCTTTTTAAATGGAGCTTTAAGTTTTCAGATATTAATAAATTACTGTAGCACTGTGAAAATTTAAAATAGATCAGCTCTGAATGTATCACATTTTAAATATATTTTAATGAAACTGCATTTCAGTTGGAAGCTGTTTGATAATCAATGCTTTATGGATGATTGATGTTTCTTGTTTTTCTTTCGTTTTAAATTATCTAATCGGTTTTCTGTGAAAAAAATGCTTTACATATTTTGTTCTACATTTGGCATCACGAAAATATCGTCTGTTAGATATTCTTAGTAATAATAATTTTATTTTCAGGCTTTTTTTTCGAATAGAAATTTCAAAGTTGAGTTTTCTTGACACTACCGACTATGGAACCCATCATGTTGGTATTAGACAAATTGGTCCATTTTATTGAACTATCGTTTCTGTAGTATTACAGTCGGCTTTCATGCGGAAACAGTGCTTAAGAAATAATGAAACTCCATCTTCAATTTCAAAAGAAATGATATTCAGGGACAAACATTGTGAATAAAACCTCACTTCGCAATTTAAATTTCAGAACCGTTTATCAAAAGTTCCACTTCTTTGAAATTCATGCCGAACTTTTTCTGTGATTCGAAAATAAGTTCCCAAAAGACCAAAAACTTTAAAATTCTAATCTTTCTGAAAACGAATTTGGAGAAAATGGTGCATGCCAAGGGGTTCGCGTTATAAAATATAAATAAAAGTGCATGTTTTCTTCTAGTTGTGTAATTTGCTATATCAATGATTTTTCCTTTCAGATTAAAATTTTGCATTTCAGATTACATTTCAGATTAAAATTTTGAAAGACAGATTAAAAAAATCTGATGTGGGCAGCATATGACTTTCCTTATATAATGCAATGAATTTACTACTCTTACAGTAAAAAAAATAGATAATTTTTATAGTAGTTATTTACATTCTTTCCAAGATATTGAATTTTTGTCAATGAGTCGTCATTTCCCATGTCGTCATCATCAATGAGTCGTCATTGGTTTAGCGTCATTTTTATCCATTTGGCGAGTTTTTCGTTAATTTAGCAACATTTAAAAAAAGTCACCAAGTTGGCGACATTTCACCAAATTCTTCGCCAAAATCTCACCAAGCGTTATGAAACGAAGAAATAAGTTAATCTTACAGCAGTTAAATGACTATTGGTGATGACTAAAGATTTGATGAGAAGAATTTAATTAACGCATATCTTATATGTTCAGGCTAATCCGAGACATTGCGTAGTTTAAAATTTTGATTGCCATTTAAATAAATTTTCTAAATTTTTGTATTAGTTTAAAGGTAAGTCTATCGAAATAAAAGTTTTGATAATATGAAATTAAAAAAATTCTGTTGAAAATGTGCAAATTGCATTTGTCCATGTTTTCCATGCTTTAGCTATTTACAATTCTGAACGCAGAAAACAAATATTATTTTTGAGTCAAATAATTTCTTTTACATTGCAAAGTGCAATGACTGAAAATTCCCAATTTTAGGAAGCTTTTAAAATTCCCAGTTTCTTCAAAATTCCCTTCCCACAAAACCCTGTTTATTACCAGGAATAAACCGGGTTTTTCTTCCGTCTTTACAACTGTAGTCTCAATAGATTCGTCTCATCTTCCAGGTCAATGGAAACATCGAAATATTTGAAAATTCGAATTAGGAGTCGTGATACAACAACTTACACATTACACATTTGATATTCTTTCGTTGCCAACAATTAAAACTGATTATCAACAACTTAAATGACACTTACACACAACAACTTATATAAGTTGTAAACGTCACATTTGTGTAAGTGTCACATTTAGCTAAACCGGGTGAAATGTCTAATCAAACAACAATTGTAAGCAATGCATCCACTTGATTATCCTTTACCGAATGGCGACAAGCATATGCACATATTCGATGATCTGAATTTGTTCATGTTATTTGTTTTCAATGCAGTAAGGAATTACATTATTTTAAAATACTTTTTTGCAATTTTATAACTTTCAAAATTAAATCCTAAACCAGAGTAAAAGTCTCATATGTTTGTTTACCGTAAGCGAACAGTTAGGCCTAACTGGCAATGAGTGCTTCGTCATAATTCTTCAGTCACTTGAGGAAGAAAATATCAAAACCGATTTAATGAGATCATTTCGAGTTTTTATTACGAAGGTAAGTTTTATATAAAGTGTATACTAAAATAATATTCTTTTTGGAAATAATATTGACATAAAATATCAAACTTAAATTTTATTAATTTTCAGTGAATAAAAAAAATCCCCATTATTGATTTTTCGCGAATACTCACAAGTATGTACATAATGTTTTATTTCCTCCAATATAGTATTGAGGAGTTCAGGAACAAGACAATATTAGAATTATTATTTCAGTATTTTCAATTTTCCAAATCGCATATCGGTATATCTGGATTTTAAAATTAAAAAAAATATGAAAAAAATATGTTCTAATAAATACTAACTAAGTAGTATTACTTTCTTTATATACCTAATATATAAAGAAAGTATTATGACGTGGTCGAAAATTCGAATTCGAATTTTCGAAGGGAGAGCACGTTTCAAGCATCCCTGATCACGAATCAAACATTTTTGAGGTGATGTCTGTGTCTGTGTGTGAAAGTATGTGTGTGTGTGTGTCAGTGAATCTGTGGCGACGATATCTCAGGAAAAAATAGAGCGATTCGAATGAAATTTGGTACAAGAATCGCAATCCGTGACTACTGGAAGCCTATTGTTTTTAAACGTTATCGAATGTTCAGAACCCCTCTAAATTTTCGAGTGAAATTTTGAAAGATTCATCAAAAAATCAAAACCTTTAATAAAGTTACTCAAATAAACATTCCTTATGCAATTTTTTCTTAGAAAACGATTGACATAAATTTTAGAACGCTAGCATGAACCATTCTCCGGATATTGCACATTTTTTAAATACATTTATCAAAAAATTACATAAATTAAAAAAAATATATTAACTGTTGTGTTCACTTTCATATGTAATATCATGCGCTAAATTTGGTGACATCATTCTCGTAGATCTAGCTCTTTCCATTCATAAGAAAAGATACTTTGAGTAATACTTTTGTATTTGAACGCCAATAGTTATTTACCTGCTGCAAGGATAACTTATTTCTCAGTCCATAACGCTTGGCGAGATTTTGGCGACGAATTTGGCGGAATGTCGCCAACTTTTCAACTTTCTTTAATGTTGTTAATTAACGAAAAATTCGCCAAATGGATAAAAATGAATTTGGCGGAATGTTGCCATCTTGGCGATGTTTTTAAATGTTGCCAAATTAAGGAAAATCTCGGCAAATGGATAAAAATGACGCTAAATCAATGAAAATGGCGACTAATTGACGAAAATTCAATATCTTAGAATGAATATAAATATCTACTATAAGAAAAACCTATTTTTTATTGTAAAAGTAGTAAATTCATTGCATTATATAAGGGAAGTCATGTGTTGCTCACGTCAGATTTTTTTTATATGCAATATACGTATACAAATAAAATTACCATTATGAAATTAATAAAATATTCTTATTTTATCGGAACAGTTTACGATTTGTCTTCATTTAAAATTATGCAGATCCCAGTAATGAAATTATCATTCAGCACGTAATATTTTTTTAACACTTTACAACATAGTTGAAAAGTGTTTATGATTTTGTTTATTCTGTCTATCTGTCCGTTCGCACGATAACTGCCGTAAAAATGACTTTATCAAAATGAAATTTTAGTATGTTGTTGAGATGGTCTCTGGAACATATGGTAAAATAAATGAGTAATGTCTCCCATACAGTTTCTGATTGAACCTGGATAAAATTTGAAATACATTGAACCCTATGGAACCAGATTTTCAAACATTTTTTGAGCAACGTTAAAATTCAAAAATTGTTTCGAAATTTTTAGGAAATATTCAAATAAACCCATAAAATATATAAAAGGAAATTTCAGCAAAATATGTTCGGAATTTTTTAAAATAAAAATTAAAATAATAATTACATCCATATAATATGAAGAGATCGCATGACCCACTTCAAAATAAAATATAGCATCCATCTTTTTTCCCAGTGTAAAAATCGTGATTTTGAAAAGTTCTTTTAAAGTTATATTTAGTGTTGCATCCGTCCTAAAATCGCTTTATTTTTGCGTATTTTCTATCATCTGTATTCTGCGCCAACGCAATTGTGATATTTTCGAGTTTAAATGAACATCAAACTTCGATTATTTCTACAACGAAGCCTAATTTTAATGGATGCAGAATGTAAACAAGTGATTGTAAGATGAGCTGTATAAGAATTGTTGAATTTTATCTTTCTGATTGATCTTTCTTGTTTCTCATTAAACTAATTACATTTTAATAATCCTATGTAAAACTGCAAAGGTCATTCTGTTCATGCATAAATGCTTATAGTAAAAGTTCACAGCTCGTCAAAAATGAAATGCATTGATCGAAAATTCTACCCCTTTCTTGAAATTCATTCCAAAATTTCTTGATGAGATTTCGGAATGCAAACCCCCCAAGATTAAAATCTGCAAAATTTTGTTTCTCCTATAGGAATAAAATGCAGAGACAATGACGTATCTTAGTATAGCATATTAATGAGCTTGTCAGCTTTTCCCTGTCTTGTAATTTCTCATTAACGTCTTTATTCTCCTCGCAAATGACAATTCTGGAGAGACTTGCAAACACGGCCTCGAAGGATATGTCTAGATTTTGACTCACAAGAATTATGACTCGGAAGAATCTGCGTTTAAACGTTACCTCCGCTTTCAATATTCATTTTACAAATTCCTAAACTTTAAAGAAATAAAAGAGTTTTTAAGGAAACTCTTTAAAATATAATACGCACAAATAACAAACAAGAACAAATAATACATGGGTAGGCACAGAGAAATTCGTCTCCCCTGAAAATCCTCACTGACCACTAGAGGAAAAAACACAGGCAGTTGCTCTACGCCAGACGGAGCAAAGACACTTGAAACACTTGCCCTAGAAGCATGCCAATATTTTCTCCATATAACAACCAATATGAACCAAATATGGGCCTATAGGAAAATGTGGACATTTTGATAATATTGGCTATATATTATCATACCAATATACTCAATATTTAGGGTTGTCAATATATTCCGGATATTGAAAATATTCTCAATGTAACTCTAATATTAGTGTAATATTGTCATGGCAATATCTATCCAATATTGATAGCCAATGACTCCTCAGTATTGGTGTTACTTTTGAAATATTTCCAATGAAAAGCCAAGATATCCAATACTGGCATTTTTATTATTTTCCCGCATAATGTGCGGATGATTGTAGGCTATTTGTAACCGTCCTTGCCAGACACCCCCCTTTTTAACTGTTAATAAACCCTTGGGTGTTTTTGGGTCGTGGGTGCGCCGCTTGGGGGAGTCGGCGGCCTTCCTTGTCCGTTGGGCTTGGGTTGTCCGTTGACTCTTATTTTTGTTGGGGATCGTCTTTTTCCCGGCCCGAGATTTTAGATGCTCAGCCATAAATTTGGCCAGCCATCGGGTCTGGGCCGCGGTAATACTGGCATGCTACTAGGGAAATCATTGCAATTATAGCATTCTCAATCGTATTCTCGTAATATACTCAATCAATTGCGATTTTTTTTTCAACCTTTTGACTGCCTATTAAGCAAATAGAAGCTCCAAGCTGAAAGACTAGTCCCTCAGCTTGAGCCGCGGAATCCTTTGACTGCCTGCTGAGCAAATAGAAGCTCCAGGGGCAAGGCGAGCCGCTCATCTTGGACCGAGGGACCCTTTGACTGCGGCTGAGAAAATAGAAGCTCCATAGGAAAGGCGAGCCGCTCATCTTGGGCCGAGGGACCCTTTGACTGCGGCTGAGCAAATAGAAGCTCCGTGGGAAAGGCGAGCCGCTCAGCTTGGGCCGAGGGACCCTTTGGCTGCGGCTGAGCAAATAAAAGCTCCATGGGAAAGGAGAGCTATTCAGCTTGGGTCGAGGAACCCTTTGACTGCCTGCTGAGCAAATAGAAGCTCCAGTTCAAAGGCGAGCCGCTCAGCTTGGGCCGAGGAACCCTTTGACTGCGGCTGAGCAAATAGAAGCTCCATGGGAAAGGCGAGCAGTTCAGCTTGGGCCGAGGGACCCTTTGACTGCGGCTGACCAAATAGAAGCTCCGTGGGAAAGGCGAGCCGTTCAGCTTGGGCCGAGGGACCCTTTGACTGCGGCTGACCAAATAGAAGCTCCGTAGGAAAGGCGAGCCGCTCAGCTTGGGCCGAGGGACCCTTTGACTGCGGCTGACCAAATAGAAGCTCCGTGGGAAAGGCGAGCCGCTCAGCTTGGGCCGAGGGACCCTTTGGCTGCGGCTGGGCAAATAAAAGCTCCATGGGAAAGGAGAGCTATTCAGCTTGGGTCGAGGAACCCTTTGACTGCCTGCTGAGCAAATAGAAGCTCCAGGTCAAAGGCGAGCCGCTCAGCTTGGGCCGAGGAACCCTTTGACTGCGGCTGAGCAAATAGAAGCTCCATGGGAAAGGCGAGCAGCTCAACTTGGGCCGAGGAAGCAAATAGAAGCTCCATTGGAAAGGCGAGCCGCTCAGCTTAGGCCGAAAAACCCTTTGACTGCGGCTGAGCAAGTAGAAGCTCCATAAGAAGGCGAGCCACTCAGTTTGGGTAGAGGAACCATTTGACTGCCGGCCGAGTAAATAAAATCTCAAGGTGAGAGGTGAGCCGCTCAGCCTGGGCTGTGGAACCCTTTGACTGCTTTGAAAGTAAATGCACATTCATACCAGTCTAAGGCTGAAACCATAGACTTAGAATGAAGATGATAACGCTCCTATGGATGAAACGCTTGAAAATGCCATGATGCTTCAAGTATTATATCTAGGTGTTGCTAGTGTTAGTAAAGTGGCTGCTATTTTTAGTTGATACGACAGGAAGACGTTTTTTTCTATTTATGAGTATAATTAACCAGTATTTGTTCGTAGTTGTAGGGTACAGTACAAAATATAGGGAGATAAAATTAAAGTAAAAGGTAAGATAATTTTGAATACGTCGGAATATTCTTTATAGTTTTAGTCCTACTTTGCATTTCGATAATAATTTATTTTTACAAAATTGACAGTTTAAATAAATATTTTAGACCTTTCGTCATAGAATTGCACGCACTGCATGACTACTTATCCCAGTGCCACCTGAACTATTGTCTCAGAAGATATTGGCATTTTCTTAATATAGAGTTTTAACGCCTTAATTTTACCTCCATGGGTGAAAAAAAAGGTCTCGAGCTACAGATCAGTCTAATGGTTTTGCCTAATTCGAGAAGTCATTTAACTTTGAATTTTGACTACATGGAGTTAAAGAAAATGAAATAAAACTCTTGATGAGAAGCTTGAAAATACCACAATGCTTTGAGAATTATATCTGGGTGTCACTAGTATTAGTAAAATCCCACCCGTTATTGTTTACCGCAACACGAACTCTTTAATTTAAATACACTATGTGACAGTGAAAATGAGACACCAAGGAGTGGGCAGAAAAATATGCAAATTGCAGGGTAGACGTAGCTTACCGAGTTATGTAAATGATGCGAAATGGCCAGCTGTCCCGCGCGCAGTAAGATAAAAAGGAAGAAACCTGCAGAATTAGCAACAGTCGCGTCGCTCTGTCTACCAAGTAAATCATTTTGCAATTTTTTTGTGTCAGAGGAAACTTGTAGTAGCAGAGGATGCCAGACCGCCGCCAACCGAGTCTGTTCCAGCAGACAGACGATTTCACAAGGGGTATGACGATCGGGCTCAGAACGGCAAGTTGGACCATACGACAAATCTCAACAGACAACCACCTACACGCGTTCACGGTGCCCCGGCTGTGGCGAAAATGGTTGAAAGAAGGGAATGTGGCATATTTGAGGGGTGATGATACGGTCAGAGAAATGTGAACCGACGCATCCACCGGCAAGCGTTAGCGGCCCCGCAGGCCACTTCAGTAGCTCTTTTGCAGCATGTGCAGGACACCCTTGATGTTCCTATATCGGCCGATTGGTCGCCGGCGATCTGCACTCATGGAGCCCGTTAAGAAGACTGCCATTGACCCAACAGCACAGACACCTACGTTTGCAAAGGTGTTGGGATAGAGCCACGAAGAAGGAGGTATGGCACAGGGCCATGTTTTCAGACGAATCATGCTTCTGTTTTAGCGATGGCAGTCGCCGTGTACGAGTCTGGCGCCGAAGTGGTGAGAGATCCAATCCGGTCGCATCTGTGGAACGCCCCACTGCGCGATAACGCGACATTATGGTTTGAGGCGCCATCGGCTACGATAGCAGGTCACCTCTGATCCGTATTGAGGGTACTATAACGGCCCAACGATACGTGGATGGCGTGCTGCGGTCGATGACACTACCCTCCCTTCAGGGAATGCCCAGTTTCATTTACCAGCAGGATAAAGCCCTACCACACACGGCACGCATCAGCCAACATGCCCTGCAAGATACCCAAGTCGCTGGCCACCACTCTCCCGTGATTTATCACCAATCGAACACATCTAGGACGTGATTGGACGTCGCTTGCGTGCGCTGCCACTGCCGCGTTTAAAAGACGATCTCTGGCAAATGGTTGACAGGGAATGGGCAGCCATCCCTCAGAACACTACCCGCATGCTCATTGACTCTGTACCTAGGCGTGCTGTCTGTATCGCCACCCGCGGTGGTCTTACAACCTACTGATCAGACGGTGTTATCGCTCAGTATATAGACGTATCATGTTGCAACAAACATCACTTATTGTTCGTTGCTATCTCTCTCTTCCGATTTTCATCACTTCCTGCCCACTCCTTCTTGGTGTCTCATTTTCACTGTAACGTAGTGTATATACAAAAATACAACTAAAATGTACTTATTACTTCTACTCATAGTAATGAAACTTTTCCTGGTTGTGAGAACACGCTACAAAAAAATCTGATGTGGGCAACACATGACTTTCCTTATATAATGTAATGAATTTACTACTTTTACAGTAAACAATAGGTTTTTCTTATAGTAGATACTAATATTCTTTGCATGATCTTGAATTATCGACAATTAGTCGTCATTTTCATTGATTTAGCGTCATTTTTATCCATTTGGCGAGATTTTCGTTAATTTGGCAGCATTTAAAAAAGTCGTCAAGTTGGCGACATTCCGCCAAATTCGTCGCCAAAATCTCGCCAAGAGTTATGCACTTTGATGACTTTTTGATATTTTTTTAAAAATGTACAATATCTCGAGAACGGTTCATGTTAGCGTTCTAAAATTTATGTCAATCGTTTTCTAATGAAAAATTACATAAGAAATGTCTATTTGCGTAACTTTATATTTGCGTAACTTGATTTTTTGACGATTCTTTCAAAATTTCATTCGAAAATTTAGGGGGGTTCTGAACATTCGATTGCGTATAAAAACAATAGACATCCAGTGTTTACGGATTGTGATTTTTGTACCAAATTGGTTTGAATCGGTCCATTCGTTCGTCAGTTATCGTCTCCACAGGCTCACTGACACACACACACACACATACTTTCACACACACACACAGATATCACTTCAAAAATGTTTGATTCGTGATCAGGCATGCTTAAAACGTGCTCTCCCTTCGAAAACTCGAATTCGAATTTTCGACCCCGTCACAATACTTTCCTTATACATTATGTATATAAGGAAAGTAATATATGGAGACACAAATAAATTGAAAGGTAAAGTAAATGTGATTAAGTAGGAATTTTCTTTGAATTCTAATTTGCTTTGCAATGATATTTTTTCTACAAATCAACAGTTTAAATAAATATATTCCCTAATATTCCCCAGCACAGCCTGAATTATTGTCTTAAGCTATATTTGCGTTTTCACAACGGTGAGATTTTACTCCCTCCATTTATCCCACTGGTTAGAACATTTGAAAATTTTATAATTTTGCCTCAGTGAAAAAGTACTCTGAATGTTGCATATATAAGAGATCGTTTGATGAAATTACACCACATTCCCAGTCTCCCGATGGGTTCAGCTTGTTTATTATTAAGTGCTGTTTCTATTAACGGTCTTTTAAAACTTTAGCTATTACTCTACAACAGTCCAATGTTACACCTTGCGGTACAATAAATCACTAACATTAATCAAAAGTTCATTCTAAGCTTCTTTCCCGAAATTCGTTCTAAGCTTCTTTCTGCAGTTTTATAATCCCAAAAGACCTCATCAAGAACGTAGAAATTATAAATTTAAACTTTGTCAAAAGAAACAATTCAGACAGAATGTCATATATTTCTTAAGAAGATCTCATTATAAAATATTAATGGACTTTTATATTTTCGTACAATCAGATTATTTCTCATTAAAACCATTATGCGTCTCAGAAATATATTTTCAGGAAAGACATATAATTACTTCAAAGAGGATGTCGAACTATTATCTCTAACACCGGAAAACAAAGACTGTAGGACATAATACGATTACTTTTCATAAACATTAAACCTATTCTGTAGGAAATTTGCTATATTATCCTGGTATTATATTTACTATATTTCCCTGTTGCTGAAGCAATTGTGAAGATTTTCCCGTTTTTACTTTCCCTGCAATACATGGTAATGGATAGGGATAGTATTGGAATCATGCCGAAAATCTGAACTCGAGTTTTCGAAGGATCTACACGTTTTGAGACCTCTAGAATACGAAAAAAATATTTTTAGCGTGACGTCTGTGTGTGTGCCTGTGTGTCTGTCTGTCTGTCTGTGCAGATTTTGTATCCACTCTAACTAAAAAAGTAATTGATCGAATTTCATAAAATTTGGTAGGTAAGTCACTTGTGGACGACTCTGGTGCTGATTAGTTTTGGGTACGATTTGGGATAAAAGAACACGCCTTTTTTTGCGAAATGGCCCGCAAAAATCGTCAAAATCTAAACTAAAGAACTAGGTATACTCAAATATATCCATTAAATGCTCGTTTAATACGTAATTTTTAACAACGAAAAGAATAAGATCAACCCCATTACACTAGGACTAGCCGTTCTCTAGATATTTTAGTTTTTCGTATTTTCTCTACGCCACCTTTGATAATAAGTCCGGTTACCGAATGAGAACGAAAATTGAATTAAAAGTGAAATAAATTTAATTAAATAAAGAGAACGTGAATATAAAAGTCTGCAGGGAAAGTCATGTGCTGCCCACATCAGATTTTTACTTTCCCTGCAATACATGGTAATAGATAGGGATAGTATTGGAATCATGCCGAAAATCTGAACTCGAGTTTTCGACGGATCTACACGTTTCGAGACCTCTAGAATACGAAAAAACTATTTTTAGCGTGACGTCTGTGTGTGTGTCTGTCTGTCTGTGTGTCTGTGCATTGTATGTATCCACTCTAACTCAAAAACTAATGGACCGAATTTCATAAAATTTGGTGGGTAAGTCACTTGGATGTGACCCTGGTGCTGATTAGTTTTTGATACAATTCGTAAAAACAAAACCTGCCTTTTTTTGCGAAACAGCCCGTAAAAATTTCATTTATCCGCTCTAGCTAAAATACTAATTTACATAATTTCACAAAATTTGGTATATAAGTTACATGTTGGATACTCTGGTGTAGATTAGAATTTGGTACGATTCGAAAAAGAAGAATACGCCGAACCCGCCTTTTTTTACGAAATAACCCTAAAAAATGTCATGTATCCAACCTCGTTAAAATACTAATTGACCAAATTTCACAATATTTGGAAGATAAGTTACTTGTGGGACCCTCTGGTGCTGATTCGACTTTGGTACGATTCGGAAAATAACAGCTTACCTTTTTTTACGAAATGGTCGGCAAAAATCGCCAAAATCTAAAAAAAAGAAGACTACGTATGCTAAAATATATCAGTTAAATTCTTGTTTTATACGCAATTTTTGAAGAGGAAAAGGATATAACACACTCCATTATACATTAGGACTAACCGTTCTCAAGACATTTAAGATTTCTTGCATATTGGTTAGCCGCTATCGGAAAAATGTCCAATTACCAAATAAAAGCAAAAATTGAATTAAAAATGCAAATTTAGTGTTATTTGGTTCAATTAAACTCAATCTAATGAATTATTAAAGAAATAAAGAAAATATGAATTTGAGTCTGTAGGGAAAGTCATGTGCTGCCCACATCAGATTTTTACTTTCCCTGCAATTCATGGTAATGTATAGGGAAAGTATTGGAATCATGCCGAAAATCTCAACTCGAGTTTTCGACGGATCTACACGTTTCGAGACCTCTCGAATACGATAAAACGATTTTTAGCGTGACGTCTGCATGTGTGTATCTGTCTGTGTCTGTCTGTGTGTCAGTGCAATGTATGTATCCACTCTAACTAAAAAAATACTGGACCGAATTTCACAAAATTCCGTAGATAAGTCCCTTGTGGGTCACCCTGGTGCTGATTAGATTTTGGTACAATTCGGAAAAAAATATTCTGTCTTTTTTTGCAAAATGGTGTCAGACTCTATCATCTAACGTCGAAAAATCGTCAATCTCTAAAATAAAAAACTACGTATGCTCAAATTTCCATTAAATGCTTGTTTTTTACCTGTTTAACGAAATTTATAATGTTTAACGAAGAAAAGAATAAGACCAACCCCATTACACTAGGACTAACCGTTCTCGAGATATTTTAGTTGTTTCGTATTTTCTCTATGCCACCTTTAAAAATGAGTCCAGTTACCAAATGAGAACGAAAATTGAATTAAAAGTGAATTAAATTTAATTAAAATAAAGCGAATGTGGATATAAGTCTGCAGAGAAAGTCATGTGATGCCCACATCAGATTTTTTTTCTTTCACAATATTTGTCCTCTGAATGGCAGTATGTAAAGAATTCCAACCAATAATAATATTTAAACTTTTATATTTTCCCAATTTTTCCATAATTTGAATCAAATGCTGCTGGCCGTGAGCGAACGTTGTCCATTACTTAAGTAGATCATGTAGTTGCCACATGAATACCATTGATGCACCAGTGCAAAAACTGAAATCTGATGTGGACAACACTTGACTTTCCTTATATAATGCAATGAATTTACTACTTTTGCAGTTAAAAAAATGTTATTCTTATAGAAGATCATTATATTCTTTCCAAGATATTGAATTTTCTTCAATTAGTCGTCATTTTCATTGATTTAGCGTCATTTTTATCCATTTGGCTAGATTTTCGATAACTTCGCAACTTTTTAAAATGTCTCCAAGTTGGCGACATTCAGCTAAATTTGTAGCCAAAGTCTCGCCAAGTGTTTTGCACGGAGAAATAAATTATCCTTACAGCAGATAAACGACTATTGGCGTTCCAATGCAAAAGTATTACTCAAAGTATATTTTTGCATAAATCGAACGAGCTAGATCCACCAGAATTATGTCATCAAATTTATCTCATGGAATTACATATGAAAAGTGAACATGTTTCCAAATAGGAAATAGTTTTTTTTTATTTTATATGACTTTTTGATAATTTTTTGAAAAATGTGCAGTATCTCGAGAATGGTTCATGTTAGCGTTCTAAAATTTATGTCAATCGTTTTCTAATGAAAAATTACATACGAAATGTCTATTTGCGTAACTTTATTAGCGGTTTTGATTTTTTTAGGATTTTTTCAAAATTTCACTCGAAAATTTAGGGGGGTTCTGAACATTCGATTGCGGATAAAAACAATAAGCTTCTGTATTTATGGATTGTGATTTTTGTACCAAATTTCGTTCTAATCGGTCCATTCGTTCGTCAGTTATCGTCTCCACAGACTCACTGACACGCACACACACACACACACACGTACACAGACATCACTTGAAACATGTTCGATTCGTGATCAGGGATGCTTGAAACGTGCTCTCCCGTCGAAAACTCGAATTCGAATTTTCGACCCCATCATAATACTTTCCTTATACATTATTGTATATAAGGAAAGTAAAAATAAAACAGCTGAAGGGCGATATTACCAATCTATTGATGCCTAAATTAAAGTCAGTGGTCATGTAATGGCATTTGTAAATCAACAAAAGCAGCCGGATTTCATCACATTAACGTGTATATGTATGTCCCAAAACTATATATCAGCATTGTCAATATGTTGCTAGTTTTTGTTATTTTTTTACAGCTCCAGATTCTTATTTAACATTTTCTGGAATCAATCTGTCAATCTGTCGCTAGTATTATTTTCCTTATATACATAGTATAATGTATAAGGACAGTAATGTGACTCGATCGAAAATTCGAATTCGAGTTTTCGACGGGAAAGCACGATTCAAGCATCCCTGATCACGAGTGGTGGCATCAATGGTGGCATCCCTGATCACGAGGGTGAAAGTATGTGTGTGTCAGTGAGTCAGTGGAGACGATATCTCACGAGCGAATGGAGCGATTCGAATGAAATTTGGTACAAAAATTGAAATCCGTGAATACTGAAAGCCTATTATGTTTAAAAAACAATCGAATGTTCAGAATTCCCCTAAATTTTCAAGTAAAATTTCGAGAAAATCATCAAAGCATCAAAACCTTTAATAAAGTTACGCCAATAAACATCTATTATGTATTTTTTCCTTAGAAAACGATTGACATAAACTTTACAATGCTAGCATGAACCGTTCTCGAGATATTGCACATTTTCAAATAAATTTATCAAAAAATCCCATAAATTAAAAAATATTAAATGTTGAGAAACATGTATCACTTTCCATATGTAATATCATGCAATAAATTTGGTGACATCGTTCTTGTGGATCTAGCTCGTTCCATTCATGAGAAAAGATACTTTGAGTAATGCTTTTGTATTTAGATGCCAATAATCATTTATCTGCTTTAAGAATAACTTATTTCGCCGTCAGTAAAGCTTGGCGAAATTTTGACGATGAATTTGGCGGAATGTCGTCAACTTGAGAACTTTTTAATTATTGCCAAATTAACAAAAATCTCGCCAAATGGATAAACATGACGCTAAATCAATGAAAATGACGACTCATTGACGAAAATTTAATATCTTGGAAAGAATATAAGTATCTACTATAAGAATACCTTATTTTTCTGTAAAAGTAGTAAATTCATTGCATTATATAAGGAAAGTCATGAGCTGCCCACATCAGATTTTTTTTATCTAGATTTATCATTTCCTGTGTAGCATTTTCTAGGACTTAAAATCCCCAAATAGCGATATATCGCTAAATTTGCACT
This sequence comes from Amaurobius ferox, assembly GCA_951213105.1. Taxonomy (NCBI): domain Eukaryota; kingdom Metazoa; phylum Arthropoda; class Arachnida; order Araneae; family Amaurobiidae; genus Amaurobius; species Amaurobius ferox. The sequence goes on from OX578138.1 coordinate 152,836,937, forward strand.
ACTTGTTGTCCAATCTATCACCAAATGTAAGGCTATGCATACTGTTATATGCAATACTGCCTATTGCCAGTAGATGTTGTCACATGAACGCAAGACTTTCACTCGAGAAAAATATACTACTATGTGTGCTCCAATGCTATTTATTCCTTGTAGATGATACCACATGACCACAAGACTTTCGCTACAGAAAAGAAAAGTGCACGGTTATGCTTACTTCTATATGCAATGCTACTTATTGCCTGTAGTTGTCACATGACAACAAGACTTTCGCTACAGAAAAGAAGAGTGTACTGTTATGCGTACTTCTATATGCAATACTATTTATTACCTGTGCTTGTTACATGACCACAAGACTTTCGCTACAGAAAAGAAGAGTGTACTATTATGGGTACTTCTTTATGTAATACTATTTATTACCTGTGGTTGTCACATGACCACAAGACTTTTGCTACCGAAAAGAAGAGTGTACTATTGTGCATACATCTATATGCAATACTATTTATTACCTGTGGTTGTCATATGACCACAAGACTTTCGCTACAGAAAAGAAGAGTGTACTATTATGCGTACTTCTATATGCAGTACTATTTATTACCTGTGGTTGTCACATGACAAGACTTTCGCTACAGAAAAGAAGAGTGTACTATTATGCGTACTTCTATATGCAATACTATTTACTACCTGTGGTTGTCACATGACCACAAGACTTTTGCTACAGAAAATAGGGGTCTACGGTTATGCGTACTTCTATATGCAATACTATGTATTGCCTATGATTGGCACATGACTAGAAGACTTTCGCTACAGAGAAATGAACAGTTATACTCTATCTACATTACTATCCATTGCTTATAAATTTTGTCTCATGACCAGTACAAATCTGAGATACGGTTAGAAACACATTAATTGCATTTTCGAAAATATAAAAAGCTATCTACTTCCACAATGTCCGTGCTCCTCTCAAATTATTAAAAGAATATCGAACTTACTTTATAATGATCTTTACAAATCGATATGTATTCAGTTTCATCGCTGTCAATTATAAAACAGAATTAATTTATTTTCCAGACATAGTGCGTCGTTTCAGTCTAGACTTAAGATCATATTTGAAATATTTCTCGGTTTCATATTTATGGCTCTTTATTACCATTAATAAACCTCGATGCGCATTCGCGACATATCTCTAAGCAGACAATAATTCATTGCTTATCTTGATATATTACGAATCAATCTGTGTTAAAATTTAAAGTTAGGGATCATTTTAATACTAAATAAAAAGTTGTGTAATTAAATATTTAAAATATAAGCCGGATTATTAGTTTATGAATCAGAACCAACAAGGGTATAAAATTAGTGAATCTGATTATGGTGTTAAATATTCTGAATCAACAGTAGTTACCTGTTTATCAATTGGAATAAAGAAGTAAAAGAAGTAAAAGGGAAATTTAAAGTATTGATTACTTGCATAGTAATAAATATGTAAGTAGCTAGTAATTTCAAAATGGGTATGCAAATTTCACATTATTGTAGAAGCATGTGTTAATATGCATGTGTTAATATGCAATATTTAACACTAATGATATTTGAATTGTGATTAATTTTATTTGCATGTAGAGTGGAATTTAGGAAATATTTGAAAATATTGGGATTGTATAACTTTAATCCTATGCAAAAAATGTTTCTAAGATGGTTATACCTACAAAAACAATTTTAGTCATTATCATATATTTAAATACTTTCCGTTATAAATACTTTTACTTAACAAGTAGCCGATCCGGTGGTCGCGCGGTCAGTGTCATGCGTTTCCGTCTGATCGCTAGATTGCGGGGTTGCGGGTTCGATTCCCGCCAGCGGGCATGGATGTTGTCATGTCGAGGCCAAGTCAGACTTCCGCCCTTCGGAGAACATCTGTAAAAGTGAAGCTGCAAATCTCCTCCCCTACGCCATGGGACACCCTGGGGGGTCTTGTGGACGTGGTGCGTAGACGCTCCTTCACCACGAGGGATTTAGTAACGAACGAACTTAACAAGTATTTTCAATTTTAACAATTCATGGTTTGCGATAAATGACGAATATAAAGTAAAATTAAAATATTCCGTTTTATATAAGCATAGTATATACAAGCAAGTTCCAGCCACATTTTTTGCGAACAAAATGGGTGGTGGTCATTCAATGTAACACCTACACACTTAATAAAATTTATGAATACCAAAACCCGTTACAAATTCATTTAAAAATGCCGCAAATTTTATAGTTTTCTTAACATGGAAATTGCGGTACATTAAACAATATTTCATGTCCGATCACTGTTGCCTGATTTTCAAAATTTTAAGCTCAAAATCAATCCATTATGGCATTATTTCTCAATAGATTATTTTGAAAAATAGCCAACAAACGTTTTCGGTATCGAAAAGGGGTAACTCCGTTACCTTAGTTACCACATTGTAATCAAAAACTATGAAAAAATTCATTGCTAAAATATAATGAAAGAAAATCTTGTGTTGTAACTATAAACTAGAACATTTGAAGAACGGTTGATTTGTACCGTTTAGAGTACATTAAGGAAATATAGACCAATTTCTTTTTGTCCATTTGATGTGTCAATGATACTATAAAACCAGCAAAGTTCACTCGCTTTGGGCGCTACGTCCATCCAAGTACAACACGGCTATGCATGGGACACAAGAACCGACGGAAATAAATTTCCCCCGCCCCTCCCATTTGATCTCAGTATCCACAGATGTGTGAGCTGCACACCCCTCTCATCCAATTACTATTTCTTATACGACTCCTTATAAAAGCATACATACTGTTACGAACGTATTCCAAGAATTGTGAGTGTATACGCAGAATACAAAAACGAGTTCAAGTTTCTGGATAACTTACTTTTATTCACAAGCACAAAGTAAATAGGAACAGTATACAATCAAACGGCACTTAAATGTTCCATTAATTTCACAGAATAAGGCGATATTATTTTCAAAATGTTGAAAGTAATTTCACTAAACAGCGGCTACTATTCTCGAAACAGTGATAAAAATCACAGTTCAATGTAGGTCGTGTCGTGTCCATTCCTCAACTCCACTGCAACGGAGGGATGAGTCCTTTTTTGTAGTCTTTCCATAGAAATTTCTGGAAATATTTATATCTTAAAGAATAATTGCTCTGTCGGGAAGTTTCTGGAACATTGCGGAAGTCGCCATATATCGCTAAATTGGCGATAAATCGCCAAATCTTAAAACCCTTCTTCTAACTGGTAAATCCTGGCAACCCTGAGCTCACGTCATCCTTACGTCATGTTGACGTCATGGACTGTGTTTTCTTCGTCTGGCTTTCGAGACAGATGAAAGAAGAAGCGCCAAAAGGAATATTGTGCATTTGCAACAATACTATACCAACCCCTAACATAAATCAATTTATTTATGCTCCCTCTAACAATCTAATTATCGAGCTTAATACCTCAAGCATTTTATCTCAAGTTTTCAATTTCTTGTCATCTATATATATAAAGAAGAAAAGTATGAATGTATGTATGTCTGTATGTATGTATGTATGATCCAACATCGGCTGAGCCGAATTGGATGAAATTTGGTGGGTAGTCTTGAAATAGCCCCACTGAAAATTTAGTCCATGTTTCGAATTTCTAACACCAGGGATTGTCGCGATATTAATGAAAAACGAAACTTTCGTTTGTCTCATCATCACAGGAGAACAGCTGCACCGAATTTAATGGAAGTTTGTGAGTAGCTTTAAAATAGCTCCCCATATATTTTGTCCAAGATTCGAGTTTCTAAGATCAGGGACTGTCGATATATTAATGGAAAACGAAATTTTTCCTAGGAGTTCTACTCTCTAACTCCATGATTCCCAATGAAAAAGGTTGAAAATCGTTGGTTTAAAACATGAAAGTCAAGTAAATCTTTGAGTTTTGTGTTTTGTAGGAGTTTATTGAACGTATTAGGCACTTTTGCAAATCGCAGGTTTGAAATATAAATTTAAATGGAAACTCTATCACCATTGTTTCTTTTTCACAGGCTTACTCAATAAATTTCATTAATTTGAATAATAAATAAATGAATTTAAAAAAAAAAAATATATATATATATAAAGAAGAAAATTATATATGTATGATTCAATGGATCTGATTGGCTAAATAGTGGCCAATCAGATCCATTTTTTTTTCTTACATAATGCAACGAATTTACTTCTTTCACAGTGAAAAAACAATGTATAAGATTCATGACCCTGTAGGTTCCGGTGTGATTTTTATGAGTTTTGCATCGTAAATCTCGAGCAACGCCGGGTAATCGCTGCTAGTACCATATAAGGAAAAGGGATCACTCTCTCTAACATTATGGGTCATAGAATCCAGCTCCAACCTATGTATCTATAAACAAAGTTTGCATTTATTGCATTGTTTAATACGTGAATTTGAAGATAAAGCAGGAATCATGCATCTCTAACTCGATGGGACAAATATTCAAATTCTGAATTTTTAAATTAGGATGGCCTGTCAATATTAACTTTCCTATTCCGCTGAAGCATAGAGGTGATCTCATCTCTAACTCCATGAGCTGAATACAGTTTATTGCTTCAGGCATTAAAGGCTCATGACCTGCAATTGCATTGCATTATGTTGAAGGCATGCAATTGCATTCTGTTGAAGGCGTTGCCACAACATAATGCAATTGCATTGTATTGTGGCAACGCCTTTGGTCTGAGACTATAAAAACAGAAACATTCAAAAAGTGCTAAATTTTTAGAGGCCACTTATTGGAATCCAAGTGTTAATTTGAGAAACTGATTTCAGATTTGGATTCTGCATTGTCGAATTAGCATGCATGAGTTTTTTCAGTCCTCGGGGTTGCATTTGTTGCTTTGACTTACTGGCACTGTGCTTTTAGAGAGGTGATCTAAATTTCTGTGTATAGCTGTTTTCGAATTATATCTGAAAGAATGATGAAAAAAATTCCACGATTTATGCCTTTTCGGCTAAATCCCAGAGACCAGCACGGTCGTTTTATTTTTTCTATCCCGCCAAACCGGCTATAAACAGTGTGCTATGTTGAGACCTTGGAAACTCTTTAACTCGTCGTAATCATGGTAACCTTGAGTTGGTTGGATACTATGGCAACTGTCTCAATATCGGGTACCAGAAAAATCGCCAAATTCAAGACTGTACCTGTCTTTGGGATAATGCTAAATTTTTAAACAAAATTCCAAGATTTAAAATTTTTCTCATTACATTACTATTAGGTCTAGTCCTACGTGTAAACAGAATTTCAAGTTTCTGCCTTCTGAAATTCAGGCTATGTACATAGATCATTCTTCAGCAAATCGATTAGCCTCACTCAGCTGTGCGATGTAGATATAAGGAAAGTAATATGGTGGGGTCAAAAATCCTACTTCATATTGTGATGTGTTTGTTTTAAACTTACCAGAATACGAATAAACTATTTTCCCAATTATGTCTCTGTCTGTCAACTGTGGAAGCCCCCCCCCCCCACGGGGCGGCGCAACCTTAGATGTGGTGTACGGATCTTAGCTCTGTAGCTCTGGTCCTCCGTATCTGGGGGGGCATAATAATCCGGGGAACCGGCTGTCGAAGAACCGGCCGTCGTACCGGTGAGGCAGTTAGGCATCGGACTCTTCCAGGTGGCTGTAATCTCACGGACTGTGTCTATACATAACCTGAGACTAGATCCGGCCGGCGACAGGGGTCCGGCTTGGAGAATGTTCTTAGGACCCTATCCGGTGAATGATCCCGTCGAGAACGTGGCCCCCGGCTACGGTTCTAATGGATGGGAGATTGAAACCCAGGTCATGTTGAAATATTAGGCATAAACCTCCACAGCTGTCTTCTCTATTGATCTTTTTCCTGTCAACTATGGAAAACCCAGGCCGTCCGACTCATCCTAGGACATGAGCAGCTCTTTGGGCGTGTCTGTCAACTGTGAACATGCAGTGGCGATATCTCAAACAAATTTACCAAATCGAAGGAATTTTTTGTACAATTATTTTTTCCGATTAACACCAAAGGCCTATATATATTCGGTTAATACAGACGAGAAGACGGCACCAAAAATTTCAAAAACAAAATATAGAAATATTTCGAAAATAATATTCTGAAAATCGACGTTTTTTAGGTATTTTTTTTATTTTAGAAGCTTGTGACATTTACAGGACTAATGCACCGTCCCCGAAATATTGTAATTCTTGAATCTGAAACAGAAAATATCATAAACAAATAAATACACTTACTGTTGTCAAATCAGTTATTTCTCTGTAAGTACATATAAAGATAATTAAATGATTTCTCCATGCTTTAGGAATTATCACTAACCGTTCTTGAGGTAGTCGAAATTTTATTACTCCAGATAGCATGCGATATCTCTCTAACAAATAGGAACAAATTAAATGAAAATCGGGGCGCTTTATTTAAACAATAATCTCAAACCGTTCTCGAAGTCCTTGAAATTTTACTTTATTCCAGAGCTTAACATCTCTCAAAAGTATCAAATTACTTCCATAATACATTTATAGAGAAAATCCTCTTTGGGGCACATCCGATTTTTCCTAATTATGAAAGATTGTATCTAACCATATCAATAATGGGGGTAATGTACCCGCTGCAAAATACTGAAATAATGTTGAAATAGAAAAATATACTGAAAATTAATTACAGCGTGCAAAACTTCTATACTTCATTAAAATAATGATATATATAAAGTATGGCAAATAATATAATAATATAATAATATATATATATATAAAGTACGGCATTATAATATAATTATATACTTTATACATAATATACTTTATACTTAAAATAATGATATTATATTATTTGCCATATTTTATTATACTATATTATTTGCCATACTTTACATCTATTTATTTTACTTCAAAGTTTTCTCACATTTCTTTTCCTAGCGGTTTCGCCCTTCCTATTGTATTCTTAATTACAACTTTTCTTGACCTGCCGAAATTTTCATACCACTAAAAGTAAAAATCTGATGTGGGCAGCACATGGCTTTCCCTGCAGACTTATACCCACGTTATGCTTATTTTAATTACATTTAATTCACTTTTAATTAAATTTTCCTTCTCATTTGGTAACTGGACTTATTTCCAAAGGTGGCTTAGAGAGAATATGAATAAACCCAAATATCTCAACGGCTAGTCCTGGTGTAATGGGGTTAGTCTTGTTCTTTTTTCGTTAAAAATTACAAGTAAAACAGGCATTTAATGGATATATTTGTGCATACTAATTTTTTAATTTTAGATTTTGACGATTTTTAAGGGTCATTTTGCAAAAAGGGCAGGTTATTTTTTTCCGAATCGTACCAAAATCTAATCAGCACCAAGGTGGCCCCACAAGTGACTTATCTACCGACTTTTATGAAATTTGGTCGATTAGTTTTTAAGTTAGAGTGGATACAATCTTTTACGGGCCATTTCGCAAAAAAAAAAGGGGGGGGGGGTGATATTTTATCCCGAATCGTACCCAAAACTAATCAGCACCAGATTCGTGTGACTTACCCTACAGTGACTTACCTACCTACCTGACTTACCACAAGTGACTTACCTACCAAATTTTATGAAATTCGGTCAATTACTTTTTTAGTTAAAGTGGATACAAAATCTGCACAGACAGACAAACAGACAGACAGACATACACACAGACAGACAGACAGACAGACACACAGATGTCACGCTAAAAATGGTTTTTTCGTATTCTAGAGTTATCGAAACGCGTAGATCCGTCAAAAACTCGAGTTGCGATTTTCGGCATGATTCCAAAACTTTCCCTTATAAACAAATTTCGATGGATATCATGTTTGACAATGTCTAAGTTCACTACAAATGATTGAAACCGTTTCGTGGATTATATTAATGATTTGTGGATTTATATTAATATCTCGACAACAGCTAGTCCTAAAAATTAGAAACAAAGTCTAAAAGTTACTAAGTTAAGCTGTAAACATGCATAAGACAGAATTTCGATTTTATTTTTATAGATAAAAATGCACGAGTAACCAGAAATGAATTAAAATCACAGTGAAACTCAAATTCTTGTCGTCCAGAAATACCAAGATATGTCTGAACCATGTGTTAGACACATCAGATCTCTAAGAATTATTATTTCTGTTGAAGTAGAAAAGTATACTGAAAATTAATTACGACTTGCAAAACATCTTTACATCATTAAAATAATGATATTATCACGGTTTTTCGAGGATATGATAATGAGAGTCATGACATATCTATTTTTGAAAGTCTGCCGTTGCAGCAGCGGTCATTCCATCCGGGTGATGTCACGCCTTGTCGAACTTCTCCCTTCAGCGTTTGTCAAATTTCGCAACGCTTCTCCAAAACATCCCCCTTTTTATTCTTTCACGTAATATATAGAATTTAATTTACCAATGGTATTAAAATGAGCGAAATAACCACTTAGTTAATTACGGTGTGCACTTAACTGTAATTAATATTTGGAATTGCATCTAAGCAATTTATAATTGTTTCAAAATGACGCATAATTAATTGCATGAAATATATTTTAAGGGTGGGTACACAATAATAAAAAAATATACCTACAGCTATGTGAGGATTTTATGTGTGGATACGTACATACAAAATCTAGATAGAATTTCTAGATATTCCTATGTTGAGATCTCAAAATAATTAAATTTCAAAATTTTCATTATTTTCTATTGAAATCAATGATATTTCCAGAAGCAATAGTGATAGATAGTGGAATTTAATAACTTGCAATGTCTCAAATTACTGTATATTAATAATAAACTGGTTCACAAAGTAAAATGCAGCGCAAATAAAGATAAATGAGCGTACGTATGTTTCGAAAATTACCTGGGTTTATTTCTTCAGTGCAACAAGTTTGGACATGAATACCCAAATAAGCGCAGAACCTTGCCTACCAAACTGTAAGTGGCCAAACGACAAATCCCAATCCAATGGCCTCACAAAATGGAAATTCAGATGATTTCCGATCCGTTCGTATTCTCATTCATCCTATTTTGTGCTGCATTTTACATTCTCTACCAACTTATAATTGATTGTACGCAATGGCACGTACCCTACTTAGTTTATATTAACACAAACAAGAGAACTGCACCCATTCGTGTCGCTGAAGAACAAAATCTGATGTGGGCACCACATGACTTTCCTTATATAATGTAATGAATTTACTACTTTTACAGTAAAAAAAAGTATGTTTTTCTTATAGTAGATACTAATATTCTTTCCAAGACATTGAATTTTCGACAATTAGTCGTCATTTTCATTGATTTAGCGTCATTTTTATCCATTTGGCGAGATTTTCGTTAATTTGGCACCATTTCAAAAAGTCGCCAAGTTGGCGACATTCCGCCAAATTCGTCGCCAAAATCTCGCCAAGCGCTATGCACTAAGAAAAAAGTTATTCTTACAGCAGATAAATGACTATTGGCGTTCAAATACAAAAGTATTATTCAAAGTAAATTTTTCATGAATGGAATGAGCTAGATCCACGAGAATGATGTCACTCAATTTATCGCATGGTATTACATATGAAAAGTGATAACGTTTCTCAATAGGAATTTTTTTTTTATGTGACTTTTTCATAATTTTTTTGAAAAATGTACAATATCTCGAGAACGGTTCATGTTAGCGTTCTATAATTTATTTCAATCGTTTTCTAATTAAAAATTACATAAGAAATGTCTATTTGCGCAACTTTATTAGCGGTTTTGATTTATTGACGATTTTTTCAAAATTTCATTCGAAAATTTAGGGGGGTTCTGAACATTCGATTGCGTATAAAAACATTAGACTTCCAGTGTTTACAGATTGTGATTTTTGTACCAAATTTTGTTCGAATCGGTCGATTTGTTCGTCAGTTATCGTCTCCACAGACTCACTGACACACACACGCACACACACACACACACACACACACATACTTTCACACACACACAGACATCACTTCAAAAATGTTTGATTCGTGATCAGAGATGCTGAAAAGTGCTCTCCCGTCGAAAACTCGAATTCGAATTTTCGACCCCGTCACAATACTTTCCTTATACATTATGTATATAAGGAAAGTAAAAAGTCGCAGGAAAAAGAAACATTTAACGAAAAATTGTGAAATAATTTGAAACACTAATTTGCAAAGGAAAAATAAGAATATGTTTTTGGTACAAATTATGATACAGCTAGACTTAAACAATATACTACACAAGAAGATATATATACCCGTCTCCCATTTAGCTTTCTCCATCGATTGTTTACTCGCGATGCATGAACGGACTCCAAATTTAGACCAAACTTCGCATAAAATGCATCTATGCAATGTTTTATGTATCAAACCCTATATTTGTAGGGAACAAATTGCCGGCTTTTACTTTCGCATAATATGTAATATAGTATGGAGAAAGTATTGTTTTCACGAAAATTTTCGAATTCTAGATTTGGATGCCAATACATGTTTAAAGACCCCCGGAACATATTTGACTATTTTTGGAGCGATGACCGTCTGTATGCTTGTGGGCGATTTCTTGTGTGCAAGATAGCAGCTACAAATATTAATGGATTTTCATGAAACTTTATATCCCGCTTTGTTATCAAAAATTTAGACGTAGATAAAAAAAAAATTAATTCGAGCTAAAAATTCGAAATTTTATATTTTTTTTAACATGGCAGCATAAGACAAAATTTGCCATAATCATGCATGGACATGTTTATTTAAGGATCAATGATCACCAGACTTAATAGTTTCAATTATTGTTGTAAAAGATAGCCATGATACCATTTTTACTTTCCTTATATACATAATGTATAAGGAAAGTATTGTGACGGGGTCGAAAATTCGAATTCGAGTTTTCGACGAGAGAGCACGTTTCAAGCATCCCTGATCACGAATCAAACATTTTTGAAGTGATGTGTATGTGTGTGAAAGTATGTGTGTGTGTGTGTGTGTAAAACTGTGTGTGTGTGTGTGTGTGTGTGTGTGTGTGTGTGTGTGTGTCAGTGAGTCTGTGGAGACGATATCTCACGAACGAATGGAGCGATTCGAATGAAATTTCGTACAAAAATCACAATCCCTGAATATTGGAAGCCTATTGTTACTTTCCTTATATACATAATGTATAAGGAAAGTATTGTGACGGGGTCGGAAATTCGAATTCGAGTTTTCGACGGGAGAGCACGTTTCAAGCATCCCTGATCATGAATCAAACATTTTTAAAGTGATGTCTGTGTGTGTGTGTGTGTGTGTGTCAGTGGGTCTGTGGAGACGATAACTGACGAACGAATGAACCGATTCCAACCAAATTTAGTACAAAAATCACAATCCGTAAACACTGGAAGCCTATTGTTTTTATACGCAATCGAATGTTCAGAACCCCCCTAAATTTTCGAAGGAAAATTTGAAAAAATCGTCAAAAATTCAAAACCACTAATAAAGTTACGCAATTTGACATTTCTTATGTAATTTTTCATTAGAAAACGATTGACATAAATTTTAGAACGCTAACATGAACTGTTCTCGAGATATTGCACATTTTTCAAAAAAAATATCAAAAAGTCATATAAAATTGAAAAAAAATCTTGTTGAGAAACATGTTCACTTTTCATATGTAATACCATGCGATAAATTGGGTGACATCATTCTCATAGATCTAGCTTGTTCCATTCATGAAAAAAGATACTTTGAGTAATACTTTTGAATTTGAACGCCAATAATCATTTATCTGCTGTAAGAATAACTTATTTCTTCGTCCATAACGCTTGGCGAGATTTTGGCGACAAAATTGGCGGAATGTTGCCAACTTGGCGACTTTTTGAAATGTTGCTAAATTAACGAAAATCTCGCCAAATGGATAAAAATGACGCTAAATCAATGAAAATGACCACTAATTGACGAAAATTCAATATCTTGGAAAGAATATTAGTATCTACTATAAGAAAAACCTATTTTTTTTTACTGTAACAGTAGTAAATTCATTATATTATATAAGGAAAGTCATGTGTTGCCCACATCAGATTTTGTCTTTTTGAGATCGGGTTTGTTGGCCTGTCTTGCACTGACGAAAGTAATCCAACGTATTCTCAAAACACCTGTTTGTAATATATAAATATGTTATCTGTGGCCGTCAAAGAGCAAAATGTCTCAACATTTAATGAGAAATCTTCTTGTTTCTAGAATTAATGAATCTTAACTATTTTTATTACTTTCCTTATATACATAATGTATAAGGAAAGTATTGTGACAGGGTCGAAAATTCGAATTCGAGTTTTCGACGGGAGAGCACGTTTCAAGCATACCTGATCACGAATCAAACATTTTTGAAGTGCTGTCTGTGTGTGTGTGTGTGTGTGTGTGTGTGTGTGTGAGTCTGTGGAGACGATAACTGACGAACGAATGGACCGATTCGAACCAAATTTGGTACAAAAATCACAATCCATAAACACTGGAAGGCTATTGTTTTTATACGTAATCGAATGTTCAGAACCCCCCTAAATTTTCAAATGAAATTTTGAAAATATCGTCAAAAAATCAAAACCGCTCATAAAGTTACGCAAATAGACATTTCCTATGTAATTTTTCATTAGAAAACGATTGGCATAAATTTTAGAACGCTAACATAACCGTTCTCGAGATATTGTACATTTTTCAAAAAAATTATTAAAAAGTCACATAAAAAAAAAATTCCTATTGAGAAACATGTTCACTTTTCATATGTAATACCATGCTATAAATTGAGTGACATCATTCTCGTGGATCTAGCTCGTTCCATTCATGAAAAAATATACTTTGAATAATACTTTTGTATTTGAACGCCAATAGTCATTTATCTGCTGTAAGAATAACTTTTTTCTTAGTGCATAACGCTTGGCGAGATTTCGGCGACGAATTTGGCGGAATGTCGCCAACTTGGCGACTTTTTTGAAATGTTGCCAAATTAATGAAAATCTCGCCAAATGGATAAAAATGATGCTAAATCAATGAAAATGACGACTCATTGTCGAAAATTCAATATCTTGGAAAGAATATTAGTATCTACTATAAGAAAATCCTATTTTTTTACTGTAAAAGTAGTAAATTCATTACATTATATAAGGAAAGTCATGTGTTGCCCACATCAGATTTTTTTAAAATGGAATCGAATGTTCAGAAATCCCCTAAATTTTCGAGTGCAATTTTGAAAAAATCATCAAAAAATCAAAACCTTTAATAAAGTTACGCAAATAGACATTTCTTATGTAATTTTTCCTTAGAAAGCGATTGACATAAACTTTAGAGGGCTAGTGTGAACCGTTCTTAAGATATTGTACATATTTCAAATAAATTCCATAAATTAAAAAAAATATTAACTGTTAAGAAACATGTTCACTTTGCATATGTAATATCATGCGACAAATTGGGTGATATCATTCTCGTGGATCTAACTCGTTCCATTCACGAGGAAAGATACTTTGAGTAATACTTTTGTATTTGAACGCCAATAGTCATTCACCCGCTGTAAGAATGACTTATTTCTCCGTCCATAACGCTTGGCAAGATTTGGCGATGAATTTAGCGGAATGTCGCCAAATTGGCAACATTTTCAATAGTTGCCAAAGTAACGAAAATCTCGCCAAATGTATAAAAATGACGCTAAATCAATGAAAATGACAATTTGTTGACGAAAATTCAATATCTTGGAAAGAATATAAGTATCTACTATAAAAATAACCTTTTTTTTTACTGTAAAAGTAGTAAATTCATTGCATTATATAAGGAAAGTCATGTGCTGCCCACATCAGATTTTTTATTCGTTACGTCATTAACCTCCCTTGAGGCATGTTGCCCCCCTGATGTGGTGGGGGCGGGATGCATTGTCAATTATGGTATCAATCGAAATATTTTTTCAACCCCTTTAAAGCGAATGGTAACACACTATAATTGTAATCATTTGAACCCAAGGTGCCGATTTTTTCAAATTTTTCCTTGTAAAATTTGAAAAAAATTGGATTCTGGTATGAGAATGCCGAGTTGTGCCTTTCTACAGTTAATTTAATAAGAAATAACTCGTCGATTATTGCAGAAAATTGAACCGGTTTTTTTTCTCTTTATTTGAGTTACTAAACAGCCCGACTTTTCCTAATTGAACTTTTCTTGCTCGAGAATCCCATCAAAAATTTACATACTCTTTATTCTGAAAATACCTCCCAAAAACAATTACATGAAAAAATTTATCATTTTATTTTTTAAAACATTCAAATCTGAAGTATAATTACAACCAATGGCCGAACCATAAAACGCGAGGCCAACTACGTTGAAATACCCTGATAACAGAATAAAATGCTCTAACACGTTAATAAAAGAAATTGAACATGCATAAAATTCATTCTATTTGTGATTTAAAAACATTAGTCGAGTTTCCTCGGAGAATATAAATTTCAAAGTTCTGCTCCAGAAATAAAGTTTAGAGATAATGGCAAATCTTTAGCTGGCCTCATTATAAATTATTAATGAGCTTCGCCTGATCCCGTAATTTCTCATTAAGGCCTTTATTCATTTGAAGAATCCATTTTTGGCAACTCTGGCCAAAATGGATGTGGGTGGGATGGGGGTTGCGCTCTTTTCTATGGAGTTGACAAGTTAGCAGCACGATGGACATATGAATATATCTCAAGAGGTAGTGGATAATGTTATATAGTCTTCTGAATATTGTCTCTATATATTGTTGCGAGGATTTCTCAGTCGGAAGAAGATTTCCAGATTTAGCAATTTATCTCCAATTTGGCGACACTTGGCGACTTACATAATGTTCCAGAAACTTCTCGATAGAACGATTATTCTTTGAGATATAGAGATTTCCAGTAGTTTTTATGGAAAGACTATAAAAAGATTCATCACTCTGTAGGTAGGGAGTTGACAAATGGACGTTACACGAGCTACAGACTGCGATTTTTATCAATGTTTTGAAAAAAGTAGAGGCTGTTTTGTGAAGTTATTTTTCGTCAGTATTTTGAGAATAATATCGCTTATTCTGTAAAATTAGTGGAACATTTAAGTGCTGTTTGCTTATATATTGTCCCTGTTTAGTTTGTGCTTGCGGATACCAGAAACTTGGACTCGTTCTTGTATCCTGAGTGTACACCCATGATTTCAGAGGATAAGTTCATAACAATATTTCTTCTGAATATTGTTATATACTCTCATTCCACATTCTACCTCAGTTTGTATCACAATCGATATCAGTGTGAAAATAATGTTTATGTGAGACGTGAACACGATAATTTATAAACGAATACACCTTCTGGTAACTGAACATTTTTAGTTATTCTGACAATAACAAAAATATTTTAACCTTAATTTCTAACTTTATAAACTTTGTTCTAATAATAATGATAAAACGCAGCCTATTTGCATGTTCTAATTTTCGTTGCATTATTTCCTATAAAAAACAATAATTCCCAGAACAGTAATTGTACAAGGCCCACTCAATAAGTCTCCGGTCTAACTAAGAAAAACATTTTTTTTTTTTTAGAAATTCGACTTTATTCATCAACATATACTCTCCTTCAAGAGTGTTGCATTCATTCCAACGCTCCTCCAACTTTTCGATGCCTTTTTTGTAGAACGATTTGTCTTTGCTCTCAAAATAGGCCTCAGTTTCGGCAATCACTTCTTCATTTGAGCCAAATTTCTTTCCCTGGAGCATCTTTTTGATGTCTGCAAAAAGCCAGTAGTCGCCGGGGGGACAGATCTGGAGAGTACGGTGGGTGAGGAAGCAATTCGAAGCGTAATTCATATAATTTAACCATCGTTTTCATCGACTTGTGACACGGAGCAGGAACAGCACTTTTTTCTTTTGCATGTGAGGCCGATTTTTCTTGATTTCTACACTCAATCGATCCAATAATGTCATGTAATATTCGCTATTGATAGTTTTACCTTTCTCAAGATAGTCGATGAACAAAATACCATGCGCGTCCCAAAATACGGATGCCATAACCTTGCCAGTTGAATTTTGGGTCGCTTTGGACGACTTTCACCGGCTGCTGTCCACTCAGCTGAAGATCTTTTTGATTCAGGTGTGTAGTAATGGATCCATGTTTCATCCATTGTCACATACCGATGCAAGAAATCCTTCTTATCTCGCTTGAACAGTTACAAACAGTGCTCTGAATCGTCAACGCGTTGTTGTTTTTGGTCCGGTGTGAGCAAACGCGGCACCCACTTCGAAAACAACTTACGCATGCTCAAATTTTCATGTAAAATTGTAAACACACTACCTTCTGATATCTTTAAAGTGTCAGCTATCTCACGCAACTTCACTTTACGGTCTTTCAAAACTATTTTGTGGACTTTTTTTATGGTTTCCGGAACAACTGCCAATTTTGGGCGACCAGAGCGTTCAGCATCATCGATGTTTGTACGACAGCGTTTAAATTCAGCATACCAGTCAATAATAGTTGATTTCCCTGTTGCAAAGTCTCCATAACGCTTATCAAGCCACTCTTTAGCTTCAACAGTATTTTTCCCCATCAAAAAACAATGTTTAATTAACAGACGAAATTCTTTTTCATCCATTGTTTTGAAAATTGCAAAACTGGGATCACTAAAACCACTGTAACCTATAAACTAATTGTCAGAATGTCGTGAAATTTTTACACGTGTCGTTTGAAGATTGGTACTATCCAGAAATCATATGGGTCTGTCAACAGTGTTGCCATATGTGGGTCAGACCGGAGACTTATTGAATGAAGTGTTCTGAAGAAAACCGTAAGCATCACAATGATTTTGTAAGAAATTATCTTGGAGTATACACGTTAGGTCTACACATCCCATTTGAACATTTAATTCATGACCTTCAATACAGACTTCAGTTATATCTTTAAAGCAACACTTTGAGATAATTTATTACTGACATTCTTTACATATTGGAAATGTAAGAGTCATTGAGATTAGACAAAGGATTAATTTAAAAAAAGTGGCAATGTATCGTTGCACTTTAAATCTACAGTCAGGGTTATTTATGGATTAATTAAGACTAACAAGCACTTACTTGTTTTCAATGTACGTAAATTTCTGAAACTATCAGAAGTTGTGGGATTATCATTCCATATGAATACTGGTATTTACGCCTGTTAAAGAAAGGGAATCTGACATTCTAAAAAATTGAAATTCAACTATTTTAATAAATAACAGACATTGGCGTCCATGGACGCCAATGTCTGTAAAGGGGGGGGGGGTCTGTAGCGTTTCTTGAGTGATATGCAGAGACATCTTCAATAACATAACTATTTATTAACAAACTTAAATACCTATCTTAGGTTACATAATAAATTAGAATTCACATCCTGCGGCAATACATAGCATATATCCACTACGATAATGATTTACCCTCTTTCGCTGTCTGTGTCTCAGTCAATCCGCCGTAACCATCCATTTCACACTCATTTACTCACCCTTCCTCCAGTTACAGTCCACAATTACAACTTCACCTTAAGGTTAAGTCAGAGTTAGTTGAAGGAAAATTATTTCCCAACAGGGTCGAACTGTTTGGGATAGGGCCTGTCAAACACCTGTCTTTTTGAGAGGTTCTTCGTTTGGGATGAACGCTGTCCCACCCGCGTAAGCAAAAGGTTAAGCACACACAGCCTTTTATTTTAGACATTGAAAATTTTTGTCTGCCATTTCGCAAAAACAGACTAGGTTCTTTTAATTTTTTTTTCGAATGGTACTAAAATCTAATCAGCACCAGGGACACCCGCATGTGACTTGTCTACCAAATTTCGTGAAAATTAATCAATAAGTTTTTCAGCTAGTTGGATATGTACGATTTTTGCGGGCCATTTCGCAAAAACAAAAAGGCAGATTCTTTTGTTTTTTGTTTTGGAAAAGAGTGGATACATACATTGCACAGACACGCACGCACAGACGTGACACTAAAAATAGTGTTTTCGTGCGCTGAACTGATCGAAACTTGTAGATACATTGGAAACTCGAGCTGAGATTTTTGACAAGATTCCTGTATTTTCCCTATGCATGACTATGTATACTAGGGAAAGTAAAATAATATAGTGATAATCTCAAAGAGAAGTTAAATGTGACATTTTCATAGATGTTCAAACACATGTTGTAATATGTAAAACAAGCATTCGAATAAGTATCCTTTAAATACATGAAATTACAAATGTATGCTTAAAAAATATGCTTGCTATCTCATTTTAAAAAATCTGATGTAGGCAGCACATCACTTTCCTTATATAATGCAATGTATTTACTACTTTTACAGTAAAGACAAAATGGGTTATTCTTATAGTATATATATTTATATTTTTTCCAAGATATTGAATCTTCGTCAAGTGGTCGTTATTTTCATTGATTTAGATTCATTTTTATCCATTTGGCGAGATTTTCTTTAATTTGGTAACATTTAAAATAGTCGCCAAGTTGGCGACATTCCCCAAATTGGTCGTCAAAATACCGCCATGCGTTATGGACGGAGAAATAATTTATTCTTATAGCAGATAAATGACTATTGGAGTTCAAATACAAGAGTATTACTCAAAGTATATATTTTCATGAATGGAACGAGCTAAATCCACGAGAATTATGTCACTAAATTTATCGCATGATATTACATATGAAAAGTGAACATCTTTCTCAATAGGAATTTTTTTTTTATGTTATATAATTTTTTGTTAATTTTTTTTTAAATGTGCAATATCTCGAGAACGGTTCATACTAGCGTTCTAAAAATTATGTTAATCATTTTCTAATGAAATATTACATAAGAAATGTCTATTTACGTAACTTTATTAAATGTTTTGATTTTTTGATGATTTTTTCAAAATTTTACTCGAAAATTTAGAGGGGTTCTGAACATTCGATTGCATATATAAACAATATACTTCCAGTATTCATGAATTGTAATTTTTGTACCAAATTTCGTTCGAATCGGTCCATTCGTTCGCCAGTTATCGTCTCCACAGACTCACTGACACACACACACACACACTTTCACACACACACACAGACATCACCTCAAAAGCGATCGATTTGTGATCAGGGATACTTGACACGTGCTCTCCCGTCTAAAATTCGAATTCAAATTTTCGACCCCGTCACAATACTTTCCTTGTACATTATTGTATATAAGGAAAATAGAAAGAAGGATCAATCATGCATAAAACATTGATTGTAAAACACTTTCCAACTAAAATACAATTTTATTTAAACATCTATCAAATGCGATACTGTCAGTGGTGATATATTTTAAATTATCGCAGTACAACAGTAATTTATTATATTTGAAAACTTAAAACTTCATGGAATAAATGAACTTTATTCAAATGACGTCATTGAAATATAAATCGTTTGGCTCTTTATGTAAAAGCAATGAATATTTCATTCATATCACTTTTATTCATATCACTTATTTGAGTTTTAGGCGAAATAGCACGTTTCAAGCTACACTGCTATCGAATCGATCGTTTTGGACATGATATGTGTGTGGTGGTGGGGGGGGGGTATATCTCATGAACGAATGGAGCATTTCAAACGACATTTGGTATAACAATTACAATATATGACTACTGGAAACATATTTATTTGAAACGCAATCAACTGTTCAAAAGCTCCCTCAATTTTCTAATGAAATTTAACAGAATCATTTATTTCAACACCAGTAATTTATATATAAGAAATGCTTTTTTCTCCAACTGTCTCATATGCTTGGCGATCCATTTGGCGAACTTGTCGACTCACTTAACAAAATATCTCCAACTTGTCGATATGATTCCCCAGATTATCGAAAATTTCGTTAAAATTGCCAAGATGACGCCAAGTTAACGAAACTGACGCCAAATTAATGAATTATGAAATATTTTATTAAAATATTTGAATAATATTAAAATATTTATTAAAATATTTATAAAAATATTTTAATATATACATATTATTAAAATATTTTAATATATGGACTCCATTGCTAATTGCGGATGCTATGTATATTGATAATTTTTAATTATTTTTTACATGAATTTCATTCATGTATATTGATAATTTTGTTTATTGATCATTTTAAGTTGCATAAAAAATAACTTAATTGAGTATTTCAAAGTATTTTTACATGTTGTTATTTGGAAAAGCTCCCCATGTACAAATCTACATTAAAAACATATTGCAGTAGATCTTATGCATCATTTTTACTTTCCTTATATACAATAATGTATAAGGAAAGTATTGTAACGGGGTCGAAAATTCGAATTCGAGTTTTCGACGGTAGAGCCCGTTTCAAGCATCCCTGGACACGAATCGAACATAGTTGAGGTAATGTCTGTGTGTGTGAAAGTATGTGTGTGTGTCAGTGAGTCTGTGGAGACGATAATTGACAAATGAATGAACCGAGTCGAACGAAATTTGGTACAAAAATCACAATCCGTAAGTAGTCAAAGCCTATTGTTTTTATACGCAATCGAATGTTCAGAACCCCCCTAAATTTTCGAGTGAACGTTTGAAAAAATCATTAAGAAATCAAAACCTTTAAAGTTGTGCAAATAGACATATCTTTTGTAATTTTTCATTTGAAAACGATTGACATAAATTTTAGAACGCTAGCATGAACCGTTTTCGAGATATTGCACATTTTAAAAAAAAATTATCAAAAAATCATGTAAAATAAAAAAAGTATTACCTATTGAGAAACATGGTCACTTTTCATATGTAATATCATGCGATAAATTGGATGACATCATTCTCGTGGATCTAGCTCATTCCATTCATGAAAAAATATACTTTGAGTATTACTTTTGTATTTGAACGCCAATAGTCATTTATCTGCTGTAAGAATAACTTATTTCGCCATCCATAACGCTTGGAGAGATTTTGGCGACAAATTTGGTAGAATGTTACCAACTTGGCGACTTATTGAAATGTTGCTAAATTAATGGGGCTAAATCAATGAAAATGACGACTAATTGAAGAAAATTCAATATCTTGGAAAGAATATAACTACTATAAGAATAACCTATTGTTTTTACTGTTAAAGTAGTAAATTCATTGCATTATATAAGGAAAGTCATGTGTTACCCACATCAGATTTTTTAACTGTGAAAGAAGTAAATTCTTTGCATTATATCGCAGAAGCCATGTACTTCCCACATCCGATTTTTGGGTTTGTAGTAAATTTAATATATTAATTATTCAGTTTTTAAATACCACATAAAGATCTGCATACACATTCCGTCTTCCCATCCCCCTTATCAGAGAATAATCAAAATACTTATAAACATTTTTCCTCTGAATATATAATTTTTATCATTAACTGCGACAGGAAATTAATTTTCAGACATACAAAACAACATCAGTCCGGTATAAAATTCCTATCACAAATAATTCATTACAGACTTCCATAATTGCGTTGATATTGCCATTAATAAGCTTCACATGCGGACTTCAGACACATCTTTAAAGCAAATTGAAGAGATAATTTATCACTAAGAGTCATTGTATATTGGGAATAAGCATTTATTGTGATTTTGAGACGAGAATTAATTAATTGCAAAAGGAAGTAACATCGTGTTTCGGTGTCACCGAATATTAAAAACGTGAGCTGGGATATTAATTCGTAATTAAGACTGACGAGCAAGTAATTATGGAATTCGGTATGGTATTAAATTGTAATATCTTTCGAATTAACATAAGTTATGTTATTATCGATTTTCATTGATTTGTGAACCCACTTTTAAAAAAATCTGTTGTGGGCAAGACATGAATTTCTCCACATAAAGCAATTATTTCACTTCTTGAACAGCAAACTAATCATGCGTAAGACCCATGGCGCAATATTTTCAACGTTGAATTGTATAGGAAGATTTATCACTAAGAGTCATTGTACATTATCACTAAGCGTCATTATCACTAAGTGTCATTGTATACTCTATAATAAAAAATTCGACGCACCAAGAAGGAGTTGTCCGATTGTAATGAAATTACGTATGCAAAGACATTTTGAGCGAACATGCAAATGAATAAAATTTGGTGTCCAATGAATAAATAGTGGGAGCTCAGCGCATCGGAACTGAGCATAGCAGATGTATATCTGGGCAGGTGTATATCTGCAGGTGGGTATGATCTGGGGGTGGCATCTCATTTAATAGCCGGACCCCTTCGGTAGTCATTCCTGGTACACTGAAAACACAGCGGTACGTAGACAACATTATACGACCGGTTGTGGTGACGTTTATTTGAAACAGTCCGGACTTACTTTTCAACAAGATAATGCCCGGCCGCACACGGCACGTGTTGCTATAAATTGTCTTCAAGCTTGCTCAACACTTCCTTGGCCAGCTAGGTCTCCTGATCTCTCTCTCATAGAGCACATTTGGGACGTTATGGGGAGGCGATTGCAACCATCCCGGGATGTTGATGATTTAGCCCGACAGTTGGAGGCAATTTGGCAAGACCTTTCGCAGGACACGATCCGTGAACTTTATCAGTCTATGCCACGCCGGGTGATATCTTGCATCCAGGCCAGTGGTGGACCAACGCCTTATTGACTTCCTCCCTTTGTATACGGTCAAACTCTAAATCATTAAACTGTTCTGAAATTTTAATCGTTTCTTTTTCTAAGTATGTTCTTTACATCCACCAATTTTTATCACAATCGAACAACTCCTTTGTGGTGCGTCGATTTTATTTTGTTATAGAGTGTATATTGGAAATAAACATTTAATGTGATTTGGAGACAGGGATTAATTGTGGAAGGAAGTAGCATTATGTTCCTGTATCATCGAATATTAAAAACGTGAGCTGGGATATTAATTCCTTAATTAAAACTGACGAGGATGTAATTATGGAAGTAGGAATGGTATTACATTGTAATACCCTTTAAATTAACAGAAGCTATGTTATTATTATACTCTTTCATTGATTTGTGAACACATTTAAAAGAAAATCTGATGTGGACAGCAAATGAATTTCCCTGCATAAAGGTGTGTGTAAACATAAAGCACTTCTTTCACAGCAAACTATGTACAATATCCATGGCACAGTGGTTTAACGTTGAATTGTATAGGAACATTTGGGCATTGTATATAAACATTGCAGATGAACATTTTTTCAAAATTCATTCGAAAATTTGGGGATTTTCAGAACTTTCAATCGCGTTTAAAATCGATAGGGTTCCATTATTCACTATTTATAATAATCGTGTCAGTTTTTTTTCATATCTCTCTATTCATTCACGAGTTAATCACAGACTCATACAAGCACTCACACACACACACACACACACACACACACACATCACATCACATCACACATCACATCATGCTCTATTCAAGTTCAAGTATGCTTGCAACGTGATTTGTCGTAAACTTGAATTTTCGACCCCGGCACAATACTTTACATTAATATATGCAGCTACAGAAAGTAAATCTGTTCTCCTCCCAAAAAGTATTTAATAATTATAATTTATCAACATAATGTTCTACTTCTTGATAAAAGGTCTCAACTGATAACACTGGACATCGAATTTTCACTTTTTACGTGAATTTGAGATTAGACTAAATAATATTTATGTTGTTGGGTCTGCCGAATATTAAAATGGCCAAGACACCGGATTGGCTCTAGTTTATAATATATATATATAAAACATATTTTATAAATTTGAATATACACAACTTAATCTTATTAAAAATATTCATATAGAAAACTTGTCGCTCCTAATGTGTTTCTGGAGCATCTCTAACAAGTGGCCCGCAATTACCTCTTAGCGTCACTGCATTCCATTACCCATGCCACCATTCTACAAAAGTTGTCATTTAATTGTTAAACATTCCCCCATGCTCGTCACTTATGGCATTATCGAAAAGAAGAAATCCATATGAGACTGTAAAAAATGTGTATTTTCCATGGCATGTGCACACTTGTGTAAAGTCTCTCGTAACGCTGCCTGCAAGAGAGGTTCTAGGCAATGTAAACAACATTCCACTCTTCCGCTATATTTTAAAAACTTGAGCTAATTTCTTAATTACTTTCCTTATATACAATAATGTATAAGGAAGGTATTGTGACGGGGTCTAAAATTCGAATTCGAGTTTTCAAATGGAGAGCACGTTTCAAGTATCCCTGATCACAAATCGAACATTTTTCAAGTGATGTGTGTGTGTGTGTCAGTGAGTCTGTGGAGACGATAACTGACGAACAAATGGACCGATTCAAATGAAATTTGGTACAAAAATTACAATCCGTAAACACTGGAAGCCTATTGTTTTTATACGCAATCGAATGTTCAGAACGACCCTAAATTTTCGAGTGAAATTTTGAAAAAATCGCCAAAAAATCAAAACCTCTAATAAAGTTACGCAAATAGACATTTCTTATGTATTTTTTCATTAGAAAGCGATTGACATAAATTTTAGAACGCTAACATGAACCGTTCTAGAGATATAGCACATTTAAAAAAAAAATCAAAAAATCATATAAAATAACAAAAAAAATATTTCCTATTGAGAAACATGTTCACTTTTCATATGGATTACCATGCGATAAATTAGGCGACATCATGCTCGTGGATCTAGCTCGTTCCATTCATGAAAAAAGATACTTTAAGTAATACTTTTGTATTTGAACGCCACTACTCATTTATCTGCTGTAAGAATAACTTATTTCTCCTTCCATAGCGCTTGGCGAGATTTTGGCGACGAATTTGGTGGAATGTCGCCAACTTGGCGACTATTTAAAATGTTGCTAAATTAACGAAAAACTCGCCAACTGGATGAAAATGACGCTAGATCAATGAAAGTGACGACTCATTGACGAAAATTCAATATCTTGGAAAGTATATAAATATCTACTGTAAAAATAATCTATTTTTTTTTACTGTAACAGTAGTAAATTCATTGCAATATATAAGGAGAGTCATGTGCTGCCCACATCAGATTTCTCATATTTGTGATCAGCATGTTCAAATTAGTAAAAATTAGCTATTATTCTCTCAAAGGCGTTTTAGCTATAATACATTAGTAAAACTTTTTAGACCATGTATGTATGTATGTATATATGTGTGTGTGTATGTGTCGCCCATGAGAATGCGAATGAATTCTCAGTCAGAGGTAGAGGTAGAATTAGAAAATTTAATTCGTCACTAACAGTCGGGTGGGTCTCAGTTTATTTAACAACTTTTTTACTCAATTTTAGTGGTTTCACTAATTTCATTATGCGATTTGATAGACATTAACTATTAGAGGTAGATTAACTGGTAGAGGAAACTATTGTTGTGAACGCGCAATATTCCCTTTGGCGCCTCCTTTTTCGTCTGTCTCGAAGGACAGGCGAAGAAAACGCAGTCCTTGACATCAGCCTGACGTGAGCCCAGGATTGCCAGGATTTTTCAGAAGACGGGTTTCCAGATTGACGATTTATCGCCGATTTAGCGATATTTGGCGACGTTTGGAATGTTCTAGAAACTGCTCGATAGAGCGATTATTCTTTGAGATATAGAGATTTCCAGAAGTTTCTGCAGAGAGACTATAGATAAGAGTCGTCACTGAATCAGAGAATTCAGTTGAGGAGTTGACGAATTGACGTGACATAAGCTACATTGGACTGTGATGTCTGTCAATATTTTGAGATTAGTAGCTGCTGCTTTATGAAATTACTTTCATCAACATTCTGTAAATAATATCAGCTATTTTGTGTAATTAGTGAAGCATTTATGTGCTGTTTGATTGTATATTGTTCCTGTTACTTATATACATAATGTATAAGGAAAGTATTGTGACGGGGTCGAAAATTTGAATTCGAGTTTTCGACGGGAGAACACGTTTCAAGCATCCCTGATCACGAATCAAACATGTTTGAAGGGATGTCTGTGTGTGTGTGTGTGTGTCAGTGAGTCTGTGGAGACGATAAATGACGAACAAATGGACCGATTCGAACAAAATTTTGCTACAAAAATCACAATCCGTGAATACTGGAAGCCTATTGCTTTTAAACGTAATCGAATGTTCAGAACCCCCCCCCCCCCTAAATTGTCGAGTGAAAATTTGAAAAATCCGCAAAAAATCAGAACCTTTAATAAAGTTATGCAAATAGACATTTCTAATGTAATTTTTCCTTAGAAAACGATTGACATAAACTTTAGAACGCTAGCATTAACCGTTTTCTTGATATTGCACATTTTTAAAATAAATTTATCAAAAAATCCCATAAATTATAAAAAATATATTAACTGTTGAGAAACATGTTCACTTTTCATATATAATATAATGCGAAAAATTGGGTAGCATCATTCTCGTGGATCTAGCTTGTTCCATTCATGAGAAAATATACTTTGAGTAATACTTTTGAATTTGAAAGCCAATAGTTATGTATCTGCTATAAGAATAACTTATTTCTCCGCCTATAACGCTTGGTTAGATTTTTGCGCCAAATTTGGCGGAATGTCGCCAACTTGGCGACATTTTTAAATGTTGCCAAATTAACTGAAATCTCGCCAAATGGATAAAAATGACACTAAATCAGTGAAAATGACGACCAATTGACGAAAATTCAATTTATTGGAAAGAATATAAATAGCTACTATAAGAAAAACATATTTTTTTATTGTAAAAATAGTAAATTCATTGCATTATATAAGGAAAGTTATGTGTTGCCCACAATAGATTTTTTTCTTTGTGCTTGTGAATAAACGTTAGTTATCCAGAAACTTGGACTCGTTCTTGTATCCTTAGTATAACACCCACGATTGTAGAGGATGAGTTCGTAACACTATATTTCTTATGTGGAGATAACGAAGGCCGCTTAACGGCTATTGTTTCTTGTGTCCATGCAGTTGACTAAAGGCCATTCAAAAGCGCTTATTTTAGGATGATTACGTCCAAGCAGTGGACGAAGGTGCATTCAGTCGCTTATTTAAGCCATGTACGCGGTCAACAGCTGCTACAAGAACGCTATTGCCAGTTAAGAACTTTATTTAAAGGAATTTGTCGGGCGAGTGTTCCCCTATGCGTCATAATTCAATGTCCCTTTAACTAATACACCAACTAGATCCAAATTAATAAAACATATCAAATGAGGACAGCCCACCTCCTTTTTTCCTCCATGTTACACATGGTAATGCGATGCCATTTTTCATGGCTTGCGTGATACCAAATATCGTCGCCAAGTCAGAAACATAGCCTGTCCCATTTATCGCTGTCACCAGAAAATGGATTTCAAGACAAATGGCGGTGCAAATGAGGAATTACATGGAATTCTTGGAATTGGATCTCATTGAAATCTCGGTGAGACAGGGTGTATAACTTATTTCTCCATTTGAATTAACGTGTCAGAGTGCATTAATTGTGCAAAGAAGCTTGCCAGTTTATAGTGTTGTTGTTGTCGAGACCCAGACGGTCCGACCTACCAGAAAGATGTAAGGTAATTGTTAAGGACGGCCGGGGAGAGCTACCCAATTTAGACCGGAAACCAGTGGGGGAGGCATCCACAGGGACCGTATCCGCCTTCCCCTACCACCAACCTACCTCTCGGAAGGACTTACGGACCCACATGTTTAACGTGATCGTACTCCGCGTGAACACGGTGGCAGTTTTGGCAGCGGAGGGAATCAAACCCGGGCCTACCGAGTGCAAACCCCGCCCGCTAACCACTGGGCTACCGCGCCCCCGCCAGTTTATAGTGTGACAGTTCACAAAATTTACCGTGGATTATTTCAAAAACATTTTGAAAGAAAATGTAATAGTGGAAATACTAGAATATTGTTCTGACTTATTCTTTGGAATCTTTATTATGCGCTGAGGATAGAAGTATGAGTCCAAATTCCTAGATAACTAACACGTTCAATCACAAACACAACGTAAAAGGAACACTATACAGTAAAACAAAACTACCAATTTCACAAAACAACCGCTGCTATTCTCAAAACATTGACAAATCATTTCACAAAACAGCGGCTACTATTCTCAAAACATTGGCGAAAATCACTTCACGAAACAGCAGGGCAGCTACTATTCTCAAAATATTGCCGAAAATCATTTCACAAAATATCAGCCACTATTCTCAAAACATTTATGAAAATCATTTCACAAAACAGCAGCCACTGTTCTCAAAACATTAACGAAAATCATTTCACGAAACTGTAGCGCAGCTACTTATCTCAAAATATTGCCGAAAATCATTTCACAAAATATCAGCTACTATTCTCAAAATATTTATGAAAATCATTTCACAAAACAGCTGCTACTATATTCTCAAAACATTGATGAAAATCACTTAACGAAACAGCAGCGCAGCTACTAATCTCAAAATATTGCCGAAAATCATTTCACAAAATATCAACAACTATTCTCAAAACATTAACGAAAATCATTTCACAAAACAGCAGCTACTGTTCTCAAAACATTGACGAAAAGCACTTCACGAAACAGCTGCGCAGCTACTAATCCCAAAACATTGACGAAAATCATTTCACAAAATATCAGCTACCATTCTCAAAATATTTACGAAAATCATTTCACAAAACAGCGGCTACTGTTCTCAAAACATTGACGAAAATCATTTCACGAAACAGTAGCGCAGCTACTAATCTCAAAACATTGCCGAAAATCATTTCACAAAATATCAGCTACTATTCTCAAAACATTTATGAAAATCACTTCACGAAACTGCAGCGCAGTTGATAATCTCAAAACATTGCCGAAAATCATTTCGCAAAATATCAACTACTATTCTCAAAACATTTATGAAAATCATTTCACAAAACAGCAGCTACTATTCTCAAAACATTGACGAAAATCACTTCACGAAACAGCAGCGCAGTTGATAATCCCAAAACATTGCCGAAAATCATTTCGCAAAATCGACTACTATTCTCAAAACATTTATGAAAATCATTTCACAAAACAGCTGCTACTATTCTCAAAACATTGACGAACATCACTTCACGAAACAGCAGCGCAGTTGATAATCTCAAAACATTGGCGAAAATCATTTCGCAAAATATCAGGCACTATTCTCAAAACATTTATGAAAATCATTTCATAAAACAGCCGCTACTGTTCTCAAAACATTGACGAAAATCATTTCACGAAACAGTAGCGCAGCTACTAATCTCAAAATATTGCCGAAAATCATTTCACAAAATATCCGCTACTATTTTCAAAACATTGACGAACATCACTTCACGAAACAGCAGCGTAGTTGATAATCTCAAAACATTGCCGAAAATCATTTCGCAAAATATCAGGCACTATTCTCAAAACATTTATGAAAATCATTTCACAAAACAGCAGCTACTGTTCTCAAAACATTAAATAAAATCATTTTACGAAACAGCAACGCAACTACTAATCTCAAAACATTGCCGAAAATCATTTCACAAAACAACAGCTACTATTCTCAAACCATTGAAGTAAATCACAGTTCAATATAGCCCGTATCGTGTCAACTGCTCAAGAAACTGAATGATGACTCTTTCTACAGGCTCTCTATAGAGACTTCTGGAAGTCTCTCATATTTCGTAAAATATCGATTATTTCGAGGTGTTTCTCGAAGCTTTGAAAAGTCGCTGGATGTCACCAAATTGTTGATAAATTGCAACATCTAGCAAAAATCCTCCGAATGTCAGCATCTGGCATCTAGTTACCTGTACGTGTTTTTTCTACGTCTGGTCTTCGAAAGAGACGAAAGTGAGACGGGGGGAAAGGGACCCCAGAGCATTTTACACGTTCATAATAATACGAATAACATTCCTATTATACTTTTATTCAACTATTTATACACATGGTATTTCAAATAGAGTAGTTACTATATATAGAAAATCATGCTGTATCATGAAAAAAATAAACCTTCCATTTTTCATTTACTATCAATACACTAAGTAAAATAGAAATAAATGTATGGTGATCAAATATCCGACTTCGATTTTCTTATTTTGATGGATTCGCATCTTTTACCATCTCTGAATACGAATAAAGAAGTTCTTCTCAATGCCTACATGTTTCTCTATCTTTCAATAGCATGGAAAATCTGGTATGGCCAGCACATAACTTCCCTATATAAGGCAATTGTAAAATCCATTGCACGATGAATTTAACGTTAAATTTTATATTAAAATTTCGATTAACTTATATTTTGCGTAAATTTAAGATGACAATTAAAAATATTACTAGCATCGGCTAAGCAATATAGTTCATTAATTAAAAATTTTTAATAATGAATTCATCCATTTAGCGTCATTTTCAACACTTTACAACATAGTTGAAAAGTGTTTATGACTTTGTTCATTCTGTCAGTCTGTCTGTTCGTTAGCTTGATAACTGCCGTAAAAATGACTTTATCAAAATGAAATTTTAGTATCTTTTTCAGACAGTCTGTGGGACCTATGGGAATATAAATGAATAATATCACCCAATTAGTTTTTAATTGAATCCAGGTTGAAAAAATAAAATACATTGAATCCTATGGGACCTAATTTTTCAAACATTTTTAAGCGAATTTAAAATTCACGAATTGCTTCGAAAGTTTTAGGAGATATTCAAATTATTCCATAAAGTATATAAAAAAAATTTCAGCAAAATATATTCAGTAGTTTTTTAAATAAAAAATATTTAATATAGGGAAAACAACAAATTCAATTAAATTCTGACTCATGCTATATCCTCCAGAAAGGAAAAAGAGATATATTATATAATAAATATCTTTCCAAGAGTTTAATTATTTTATATACAAGAGATGTTTCACATTTTAAAATAAATATGGTAGATAACAATTTTTCAAATATTTTTAAATTTTATATAACTCTTTATGATATACTTATTTGATGGCATTTTTAATGCACTTTCCTGCGTCCTAGAGAGTTGGAATTTGATACACAGCTTATAAATTTGTAGAACATTTTGTTTTAGTATTGTGATGAATGAAAGGATTGGAAAAATGTTTATGAATGAAATGCTGTTTTTATAGAGAGAGCCCACGCGATTTATATTTCGATGACGTCATTTGAATTAATGTCATTTGCTTTCGATGAAGTTTTCAAATATAATAAATTATTGCAGTATTATAATAATTTTAAAAATATTACCGATGAATGTATCGCATTTTAGAGATGTTTAAACCAGGCACTTTATATTTCATTGCCGTCATTTGAATGAAGTTCATTTTTTTCGATAAAGTTTTAAATTTTCAAATATAATAAATTAATGTAGTATCGTGATAATTTTAAAATTATGACCGAGGAATATATCGCATTTTAGAGATGTTTAAATAAAATTGCATTGAAGTTGGAAAGTGTTTCATAATCAATGCTTTATGCATGATTGATCTTGTTGCCTATATGGTAACATTTCCGTCAATTTGTTAGCATTTTCAAACAGGCGCTAAGTTATCCATACTTTGCTAAATTAGATGTTAACTATTTTCAATGTATATGTATGTGTATGTTTGAGTTTATAGACACAATATCGAGAAATAAGTTGAATTTCGTGGAATTTGCACTGCTATTTGTATTTACGCAAGGAACCAATTTGTTTCCAGATCCTTCAATGCTGGATATCCGGTTGATACAGTATCTTTTACGAATTTATCTTATACAGACCGCATATTACACTAGCCTAAATATAGTGATGTGTAACAAATATCTTCTTCATATCTCTGCATGCTTCAAATAAACTATTATATAAACTCTCTGCAAATTATGCGACTCATTCCGCTTAGGTTGTCAATTTTCATCCCACCACTAATGCACTTTGAAATCTTAATTGGAATAAGGAAATGAATTGTGCCCTCTCCTTCGTCGGGATTTCCAAGTTCTCTCTCCGTAATGCCTTGTAATTCTTCATTTGGACGACCATTTGTCTTTAAATCCATTTTCGGGCGACAGAGAAAAATTGGCGAAGAGAACGTTTCTCACTTAACGACGATTTTGGAGGTCACGTGAGCAGTGAAAAATGTTATTGCATTAACTTGTACAAAATGTCGGAATGGAAAATTTAGGCACTGAGATTGTCTTCATGTGAGTCATTTCATTAAATTAATATTGTTGACGTGTTTGTCAGAGGTCGAAAGTTGATGTTTTTGATGAGGTTGGATTGGATTTAGTCCGGGAAGTTTTCTTTTTAAACTAGTTTTTCTTTTAGACCTGTTCGAAACATGTAAATCAACACTTTTGCAACATTTTATATTAGTTTTATTTTGTTTAAAAAGCTTGGAGAGCGGCAGGAACTTTAGTAGATTTAGCGTTAGCCAGGGTGCACTACGAGGAGACCTACTACTTTACACCCCTATATAAAACAAATGTGCATTAAAATGCTGCACCAGAAAGACATTGAGGCAGAATCTCTGGATGTACCTAAGGGAAAGTCATGAAGTGTCCTCAGCAAGAACATTTCAGTCATTCCAGAGGCTCTTCGACGAGAAGCAGCTGCCAGCTTCAGACTTCTGACTGGTCAGGATTGTCTCAGGGCTCATCTACCTCGAATTTGACTTTATGTGACCTAGGACAGCCTATGTCTGGAAAACATTTGGACGAGTTCCCAGCACTAGTGACGTTTAATTCAATCATTGAGAAATACTGGAGAAATACTAAATAATACTCTGTCTAATAGCTAGCGGCCAAACGACAGGCATTTGTAAACAGCATTTTATTTAAAATTGCATAGTGATTAACTTCAACAATAGTCCATGCACTCTGACGGTCGCGTTTCCATTAATCGAAAATGAGTTCAGTTAGGTTTTGTCTCGAGGTTCGATACTATAAGTGGGAAAATTTTTAGCCCTCTTGATCACGTGGCGGTTTCTGGAAGGTTTAAAAATACTTTTCGAAAAAACCTCATCTTCACCGCCTCCAATAGAACGCAATCAAAAATCCAGCACCGTTAGACGTTAAATTATGTTCTATAATTTATACTATAGATATTAGGCAAAAAATCCATCGTCTAGGATGCTTCTGGGGAAGGGGGGAGGGTCTGAAAAGACACAAATGCGTTAGACAATTATTGTTCCTCATTTCAACCTCCTGTTTCGGCCGAGCCGCATACAGGACCAGTGATGCCGGAAGACGGACAAAGAATGACACAAGACGAGATCACAAAGTTTATTAACACAAACAAGCATCACTGACGAAGGTCAGGGGGGTGCAGCTTCACATTTGGCGAGGACCCAGAAGGCGGAAGACTGACATCATCCTCATGAAAACACCCATGCCTTACTCGGGATTCGAACCCAAGCCCACTAGACAGCAGTCGAAGCAATTATTATATAGATTTAAGATACCACGCTATCATTGAGCATATC
This sequence comes from Amaurobius ferox, assembly GCA_951213105.1. Lineage (NCBI taxonomy): Eukaryota > Metazoa > Arthropoda > Arachnida > Araneae > Amaurobiidae > Amaurobius > Amaurobius ferox. Next base: position 152,870,232 of record OX578138.1, read on the forward strand.
ACCATCCTTATATTGGTTTCGTGCTTTGCCGTGCAGAATAACCGATAATTGAAGTGGCCGAATGAAACATACAATATGCCACAATGTTGTGGATTTCCAGTGACCTACAAAATTATAAATGCCGTTCGTCTGGATTCAAATTCAAAGAAAATTGCAGTCAAGTTGCATAAGAGGTGAAAGCGGTTGAGAGGTATGGCTCACTTCTTTGATAACAACAGAGGATATCAAAATATCAGCACGCATTAAATTTACTTTACTGTCATTGCAGTTATGGGTTATATCATAATGAAGACCGATGTTGGCCTACGATTGCTTGTATCTGAAAAGGAAGCGCAAGTGTTAGCTTTTAAAACGCTGTTTATAGGTGGGATTAATTAACTCATCCACTATATTAAATAAAATATATGGAGAAAGTCCACCAAAATTTCTCATACGTTGATTAGATCCATCTGTGTAATATTTTTTTTTTCAAATGGCCAGGCACTTTGTCCTTCGTCATTCTCCTTTATTACAGCGGCCAAAGTGTGAACCATTTAGCCGTCGTCATTCGCCTTTATTACAGCGGCCAGAGTGTGAACCATTTAGCCGTCCATTGACGTTGCCCTAGGCGCACCAGAGGGGGGCGGATCACATTGCGCCCACAACACAAATATCCATGCCGTACGTGGGGCTCGAACACACAACGTGGCGGTCGAGCGATTCCTGCGGAAACGCTTGCCTTTGACCACTCAACAACCACATCGGCCCATCTGTGTAATAAGCAGTATCAGTATACAAAACAATTGTATCTTTCTTAAAACGAACGTGTGCAAGGCATTCGTTTAAAGAAACTCTTTAAATTAAAATTTTTAAACACAAAACGCCCTAGAACATAAAATTATATTTTTACGTGATATGTGTGCCTGTGCATCTTTCTGCCTATCTGTGTGATGTGTGTGTCTGTGTGTTTTTCTATCTATCTCTGCGATGTGTGTCCACTCTAGCTGAAAAATTAATTAACGAAATTTTGCAAAATGTGGTAGATATGCGACTTGTAAGTTACCCTGGTGCTGATTTGATCTTTGGTATGATTCGGAAGAAAATAATCTGCCTTTTTTAGCGAAACGGACCTCAAAAATCGTATGCAGCCAGTCTAGCTAAAAATCTAATTAACCAAATTTCACAAAATTTGGTAGATAAGTTGAAATTATTCTGGTGTTGATTATATTTTAGTATGATTTCGAAAACAAGAAACTGCATTTTTTACAAAATAGCTCAGAAAAATCGTCAAAATCTAAAAAAAAACATGTATGCTCAAATGGATCAACTAAAGGGTTGTTTTATGCATAATTTTTGACGAGCAAAACAATAAACCCAACTCCATAACTCTATGAACAACCGTTCTCAAGATATTTTAGTTTTTTCACGATTTTTGCCACGCCACCTTTGTAAATACGTGTATTCGCCAAATGGAAATGAAAATTGAATTACATCTACACATTCAGTATAATTTTAAATGTTTTCCCACATTATTTTGTGCAAATACACTCAATTTAGTGAATTACGAATGCAAGCAGAGAAAATGAATTTGAGCATGTAGGGAAAATCGTCTGCTGCCCACGTCAGATTTTTTAATATTATGTTCTCTATATTTGATAGGATTAAATACTGGTTCGACGTAAAATTATAGATAAATATTTCTATAATTTTAATATTTCTATAATATTCATTTTTTTTTTATTCAATTTACATGGCACTACAGATGAAATGCAGTTACAGTAGCCACACAAATATAAAAAGAACAAAACATAAAATACAATTAATACTAAATAGTATACATGTCAAGCACATCTAAACAGGCTTTTTTGGTTAAACAGGCCTCGCTAAATATTATAATATTATAGAAATATATATATATATATATATATATATATATATGTATATATATCTATATAATAAAAGGCAATGTCTGTGTGTGTGTGTGTGTGTGTGTGTGTCTTATACACTATACGTTTCGCGACCGCGCGTCGGAGAGTTACGAAATTTGGCAATCGGAGACCCTGGGGGGTGGGAAGGGGACACGTGAAAACCGATTTTCAAAATTCTAATTATTTTTTTATTTATTTAATGTTTTATGCGATTTCGACCTTTTTTTGATATTTTTGCCCTTTTTTCTCCTCGATCCAGACATCGTAGAAAAAAACAAATCACACCATCGGAAAGAGCAGAGAATTTCGAGTAAAAATATATCAATTTCAAATCTCCATTTCGATTTCTAATATTTTATAAAGATTTTAAAACAAAAGTCACTTTTGTCTCAAGAAAACGTTTTTTGGTTTTTAAATTCTCGCATCGTGAAAAGTACTCATAATTTCGACTAATAATTTACATTTTCAGAAAGGTCAAACATCTGGCATTCTTACAAGTCTAATCTGGTCCAGAAATAATGAAAATTGCCTTCAGGATCGCAATTTTAAAGACGTCATGATTTTAAATTTCTCGCCGTTCCGTTCGTTTCTCCCCCGCTGAAGCAGGGAAGGTGGTGGGTGGGGACGTCAAGGTGGAGGTGACGTCACGGTTCTGAATAGAGCGCCTTTGCTCTATATAAATTATTATATTTATATTTTAAATGATGGGACGATCTGGATTTTTTAAATGTATATTTTAACTTTTGGATATTTTAAATGGATATTTTAATTTTATGGATATTTTAAATGATGGAACAATGAAACAATGGAATGAGGATGATGGAATTAAGCATATGGTCATTTTAAATTGCAAATTAGCGCGCGGGAAGTTAGCGGTAGGCCCGGGTTCGATTCCCGCCACTGCCAAAACTGCCGCCGTGTTTACGTGGAATACGATCACGTTAAATATGTGGGTCCGTAAGTCATTCCGAGAGGTTGGTGGTAGGGGAAGGAGGATACGGCCCCTGTGGATGCCTCCCCCACTGGGTTCCCGTCTAAATTGGGTGAATATGTAGAAAGTTATGGAGATTGTCGCGGAGGGCGCGGCAGCCCAGTGGTTAGCGCGCGGGAATTGCACTCAGTAGGCCCGGGTTCGATTCCCGCCACTGCCAAAACTTACGCCACGTTCACGCAGAGTACGATCACGTTAAACATGTGGGTTCGTGAGTCCTTCCGAGAGGTTGGTGGTAGGGGAAGGAGGGTACGGTCTAAATTGGGTGAATAAAAAGAAAGTTATGGAGATTGTCGCGGAGGGCGAAGTAGCCCAGTGGTTAGCGCGCGGGAATTGCACGCGGTAGGCCCGGGTTCGATTTCCGCCACTGACATGGAGTACGATCACGTTAAACATATGGGTCCGTATGTTTTTCCGAGAGGTTGGTGGTAGGGGAAGGAGGGTACGTTCCCTGTGGATGCCTCCCCCACTGGGTTCCGGTCTAAATTGGGTGGCACATCCTGGCCGTCCAACCAGTTACCAGGCCCGGGTTCGATTCCCAAAATTGCCGCCGTGTTTACGCGGAGTACGAGCACGTTAAACATGTGGGTCCGTGAGTCCTTCCGAGAAGTTGGTGGTAGGGGAAGGAGGGTACGGTCTAAATTGGATGAATAAAAAGAAAGTTATGGAGATTGTCGCGTAGGGCAAAGTAGCCCAATGGTTAGCGCGCGGAAATTGCACTCGGTAGGCCCGGGTTCGATTCCCAAAATTGCCGCCGTGTTTACGCGGAGTACGATCACGTTAAACATGTGGGTCTGTAAGTCCTTCCGAGAGGTTGGTGGTAGGGGAAGAAGGGTACGGTCCCTGTGGATGCTTCTCCCACTTGGTTCCGGTCTAAATTGGGTGAATAAAAAGAAAGTTATGAAGAATATCGCGGAGGGTGAAGTACCCCAGTGGTTAGTGCGCGGGATTTGCACTTGGTAGGCCCGGGTTCGATTCCCAAAATTGCCGAATAAAAATAAAGTTATGGAGATTGTCGCGGATGGCACGGTAGCCCAGTGGTTAGCGCGCGGGAATTTCACTCGGTAGGCCCGGGTTCGATTCCCGCCATTGCCAAAACTGCAGCCGTGTTCACGCGGAGTACGATCACGTTAAACGTGTGGGACTGCAAGTCCTTCCGAGAGGTTTGTGGTAGGGGAAGGAGGGTACGGTCTCTTTGGATGCCTCCCCCATTGGGTTCCGGTCTAAATTGTGTGGCACTTCCTGGCCTTCCAAGCAGTTACCTTACACCTTTCTGGTAGGTCGCGCCAACGAGTTTGACACGGTCAGAATTTTCAAGGGTAGCGAACAGGCTGGTCGCCAAAGGCGGCTAGTATATAATATAATACAAAAATAATCAGATGAAGAAAACGAAAGCATACAAAATTATGAAAAGTATGAAAAATATGAAAAAGCTTAACGTAGATGGCGCAATGCTGCACAAGTACATAAAGCAGTTATAGCAAATAAAATTATTAAGGAAAAAATGGGAATCAAGCCAACGGGAAAGCATTAATGACCGAGGGGGATTGTGACCCCTCGTTCCCGGCTATAGCATGCTATTATGCCCGGTTAAAGCATGTGCTCGACACCATTTCGGAAGTCAAGTTTCGGCAAAGTATTTGGTACCAGGAGTGTTACCTGGGTGTAATAGCATGCAATAAACGGGAACTAGGGGTCACAATCGCCCTCGGCCATTAATGCTTTCCCGTTGACTTGATTCACATTTTTTCCTTAAAAATTTTATTTGCTGTATATATATATATATATAATATTATAAATATTTCTATAATATTGTAACTAAAACATTATTTATTATATTGATAAAAAATTAATTAATTTGCAAGTATTTTTCATCCTGTAAAGCGATCGATCTAAAGAAAGGTTTAAAGTGATTCACCTTTAGGGTAGCTCGAAACTCTTGCACATTGCTGTTGCGAAAGAAATACCTCTTAAATACTTCTTGATTTCAATCTAACTTTTTCCTGAAGCTATAAAAGATTTGCTATTTTCCCAATCTGCTCACTTGATTGTTACACATTTGAATAAAATTGAAAATCCATCTTCGATATTATTCCAATTTCAAAACAGAATTTGTCCTTCTTAAATATTTATATCGTCCAAAATCATTTCTTAGTAGGCTTTTTACAGTATCTTACCTTGGGCCATTTTGAAGAAATTTTGAATATATTACTAGATTTTACTTTCAATGAGATTTTTTTACAAGATATTTTCATTATTTGATTTAGCATTTGATTAAAAACGTATTTTTGTGTGTTTATCTGTTTGAGATGTATTCTTATTCGAAAATTAAAAAAAAAAAAAAAAAAAAAAAAAAACAGGTAAATACGCTTTAGTTTCTTATTTAATCTGGTTCTGCAAAGCATCGTCGAATAATATTTATTGTTTTGCCGTTTTTGTTTCATATTTAAAACATTTATAATTTGCATTCCCTTTCTCTTGAAACAATTATTAGATAAAAAGAATATTTAATGTGTTTTTTTGTATTTGTTATGCATTCATATGACTTGATCAAATAATTCGATATTTACTTGAAAATAGTTTCAGGGAGATATACAATTGTCATTTAAAAGTTGATTGCTTTTTGTTTATTTAATAAAAAGTCTTTTGAAAAGATAATTTTCTTTTCTCATTGAAAAACGTAATTAAGACCTTTCCAGCTTTTATTTGTTAATTCACGACTGTTTGAGAATGGATAAAAAAATGTATATATTTAAAAACTGTTCTGAAATTTTCTTTTTGCAGAATTTTGTTATTGAATGTTTATTCAGAAAATTAATTTAGATTTTGTACCTTGCAAAGAAATATTTATGTATGTACAAATAACATGAATATAAAAAATTCTGGAATTTTTATTATCTGCTACGTTACTATTGTGTTCGTATTCAGTAAGGAATTTTACTCAATATCCTATATTCCGCACAGAAAAAAAAAAGGGGGGGGGGGGAGAGAGAGAAAGATTAATCATGCATAAAGCATTGATTATGAAACACTTTGCAACTGAAATGCAATTTTTCTTAAACAAATATCTCTAAAATATGATACATTTAGCGCTGATTATTTTAAATCATCACATTACTACAGTAATTTAATACCTTTGAAAACTTAAAACTTCATCGAAAAAAACGAACATTATTCCAATGACGTTGCCGAAATATAAATCTTCTGGCTCTATCTAAAAGCAATGAATATTTCATTCACATCACTGTTATTCCAGACTCCAGAGCTAAATAATTTTGTGTGAAAAAAATTCAGCAATTCTTAAACCACTCATCTCACAAGTGATTGTAAAGCACTTATTTACATTATGCATCCATTAAAATTAGTCTTTGCTGTAGAAATAATCTAATAATAGAAATAATCTAATTTAATTATCATTTAAACTCAATATTGTAATTGCGTTGGCGCAGAATATAGATACACAGAAATAGGCAAAAATAAAGAGGTTTTAGGACGAATGCAGCACTAAATATAAATATAAAATAACTTTAAAAATCACGATTTTTACATTGGGAAAAAATATGGATGCCATATTTTAATTTGAAGTGGGTCACGTGATATCTTCATATAATATGGGTGTAATTATTATTTTAATTTTTACTTAAAACGCCACCAAACATATTTTGCTGAATTTATTTTTTAACTTCACTTAAAAAATGTTTGAAAAATGAGGTCCCATAAAGTTCAATGTAATTCACTTTTTCAATCCGGATTCAATCCAAAACTAATTGGATGATATTATTCATTTACATCCCCATGTGTTGACACAGACAGTCTCAACAACATACTAAAATCTCGCGAAGCAAATTATTGGTGTTGACAAGCCTAATGAGATAGGGCGGAGCCCCTCATTTAAATAAAGTAAAATATTTTGCACCACCCCCCTCGCTCAAAATTTGCAGCGTAATCCACAGTGTATGTATGTGTGTGCGTGTGTGTGTGTACTCTTAAAATTGCAAGAATCATTCCAAAACCTTTTTGCATAACACATGTAATCTATAAATATATTTCCCTTTCGCTTTCTTATCCAATCATTAAGTCTTTAACTATAGCCATTAGCTTAAATTCATCACGCGTAAGATGTAAATTTTAATTTTATTAAAATCTATTTACCTATTCAAACTGCATTAAACAGATAGAAAATCAAGTTTTTTTCGAGAGTGTCTTAAAAATCTATTAGTTTTCATTTTCCACCATCTTAATAAGTAGAAAAGATTTATAAGTTTTGTAAGTACTGGCACGTTAATACAGTAGTGAATAAAATAATATTCCTTTTGATTCTTTTTTTATAATCTGGTTTAATCTGTAGTCTTTGATTTTTTTTTCAGTATTGATTAAATCTTTTCAAATCTACCTTTTTTTGGGATGGAATTATTTCTACTCTAAAATATTCAAAATATACATTCTAAAAAAGTGTTCTTTCCATTATATTTTAATCATCATGGTAATAGTGCATATTTCGCCCGAATCAGTTTCTACATTCTCTTAAAAAATGTTTGAACAAATATAAAATATTTTTGTATCAAGTTGTTTATTTTTTCATTTTTAAAAGTGGATTTAAAACAGCATATAATAACGTGGTTGGATACTTTTTTTTATCTACATCCAAAAAAGATTAAATTAAGGATATTAAAAGTTCTGGAATTTTTATTTAGATTTTTTATAATTTTTTTAACGTGGAATTCTCTAGGAAAAATAATAAAATGAAAATAAAAGTATCAAATCTATTCTGCAACATCCCTCTAAATTAAACTACACAATCATTAAAAAGTCAGCAGTTTGGTATTTTAAAATTTTTAAATATATTGTAAACACGGCAATTTAAGTACCAATATTATTTTTTATTTTATATATATATATATATATATATATATATATATATATATATATATATATATATATATATATATATATATATATATATATATATATATATATATATAACAACAGAAAATTCTACTGAAATGTAAAAACTAATGGAGTTAAAAAATTATAATGTTCTTTATTGCCTTGAGTGTATCAATTCCAATATTGAGAAGTAAACTCATCATAAATAAAAATCTAATATGGGCAGCTTTTACTGCAGATTCAAATTCATGTTCTCTTTATTTCTTCAATAATTCGTTAGATTGAGTTTAAATGCACAAAATAATACTCATAATCATTTGAAATAACATTGAATTTGCAGCCTAGATTGCAAGTGAACTTCTGTTCGAAATTGTCGTCAAGTAATATTAAAACTGCTATAACTCTGGTTCTAAACGAAATAGAAACAAAATGTAAACATAATTAGAAAGAAAATAGATTTCATTTTAATATATAGCAAAAATCTAAAAATCGATATTTTGACCAAAAATGGCCTTTTAAAGGTGTACTGGCACCTTAATTCGATTTTCGTTTACATTTGGTAAATGGACACGTTTTCAAAGACGCCGTCGCAAAAATGCGAAAAGTCTAAAATATCTCGAGAACGGCTTGTCCTAGAATAAGGGGGTTGGTCTTGTTATTTCCATCGTCAAAAATTACGTATAAAACGAACATTGTATAAATTGATACATTTGAGCATACGTTATATTTTAGTTTAGACTTTAACGATGATTTTTGCGGGTCATTTCGCAATACAAAAATTGTTTAAAGAATCGTACCGAAATCTAATCAACACCAGAGTATCCCACAAGTAACTTATCTCTCAAATCTCGTGAAATTTGATCAATTAGTATTTTAGCTAGAGTGGTTAGATAAGATTTTTGTGGGCCTTTTCGCTAAAAAAAAGACAGATTCTTCCCGCAGAGTACCAAAATCTAATCGGTTTGAGTTACAATAGATACATGCATAGCACAGACAGACACACAGACGCACACGTGGCCAACGGCCCTACCGTGCTGAAAACAGCGGTTCTCGTTAGATCACCGAAGTCAAGCAGCATCGGGCGCGGTTAATACTTGTGTGGGTGACCACCTGGGAACACCGCGTGCTGTTGGCACAGAACGCGGTAGCCCTGTAGTTTGCGCGCTGGATTTGCACGCTGCCATGACTGCCGTCGTGTTCATGCGGAGTACGATCACGTTAAACATGTGGGTCCGTAAGTCCTTCCGAGAGGTTGGTGGTAGGGGAAGGAGGGTGCGGTCCCTGTGGATGCCTCCCCTACTCGGTTCCGGTCTAAATTAAGTGGCACTTCCCGGCCGTCCAAACGGTTGCCTTACACCTTTCTGGTAGGTCGGACGGTCTGGGTCTCAACAACAACAACACAGACGCACACGCTAAAAATAGTTGTTTCGTATTCTAGAATTCTTAAAACGTGTCGATCCATCGAGAACTCGCGTTGCGATTTTCTACTTGTGAATAAGCCATTAAATGTAAATAAGCTTAGTAAATAAGCCATTTAACGCAGTAGAAGAGATGAACATTGCATTGAAGTCTTACTTTGACGCCATGGAAGGAGAAAACTTTATATTGGCATAATGTGTATTTCAGTGAGGTTTTAATTTGACGCCGAAGGGGGGGGGGGAAACTTTACATTGGCATAATGAGCATTTCATTTAGGTCTTACTTTGACGCCAAGGAGAGAGAAAACGTTACATTGGCATAATGAGCATTTCAGTGAAGTCTTACTTTGACGCCAAGGAGGGAGAAAGCTTTACATTTTCAGAATTCGTTATGAAAGTTACATTCGTATGTTATTTCGAGTGAAAGCAAACCCATCATGCTCAGAAGGATCTTTAGCACATGATTCATTGTGCAAGATAACTACATAATGTCTGCAAGACAATTTTATAGAAAACAATCTTCCGCGCGCGAAACTCATGCTTTAGTCATCTAAAAGATAATTTAATAGTTAAGATCCCGGATTTCATCGTTCAGATGGCACAATTATTTATCAGACGCATATAAAAAGCAGACAGCAAATTGTTAAAGACGTTTCTCTTGATACCGAAGTTGAACTTCGAAGATGAAGATCAGGTAGATTTGATGAATTAGATGCTAGACTAGAATAGATGTCTAGTAATTGAGCCTCAGTGTAAGTCTACTTAATTAAGATGGAGAAAGTTGACTTGTAGCGAAATATTAGAGATGGAATAAAAAATTTCCCCATGCAATATGTAAATATATTATAGTATGAGTACGTGCTGCTGTACATCACTTTTTATAATCAGTTTGCTTTTTTTGTTTACAAAGTGTTATTTTTTATGTATCAAGTATCAACATTTTCAGTTTTTAGTTTTTGCTTTTTATATTTTGCGGTAGAATATTAGTTATGTGTTTCAGAATTATGAGTATCAGTAGGTCAGCATAGTTTTAAGCGAATCAGTATGTTTCGCTTAAAATGTAATCAATATCAGTGTATGTATATATGTAAATATATTAGTGTCAGTGCGCTTTGCCGTATTTAACTACTTGCACTCAGTTTACTTTGTTCCAAAAATGTGCCACTGCCTAAAAAGTTATTTTTAATCCATTAAGTGTTAAGAATCATCATATTTAGTCATAAATTTAAATTGTTTGTTTTAAGTACAGTGCTTATTATCTAACAAGTGCATTTTGTCTACTATGATTCCATAGCATCTTTATGTTCTAACGAGCAGATACGTACTTACTTTAGTATTCGTATTATTATGTTTATTAAGTGTGTTTTTTTTCATGGCTAGCATATTTTTAATGTTAATATTATAAAAATTTATCTTAAAGTTCCGTTTTGGGAAAGCAACATCATTTTTTGATATTAATTTCTGTAGCCAGACTTTGTTAAATTGAAAACCCTTTAGGCCGGCTCCTCACTTACGATGAATAAAATAAATAATGTCATCCACAAACTGTTGAACAAGACATCAAGATTATCTCTGAAAGTACTTCACAAGTATATAATGGAGCGCGGTAGCTCAATGGTTAGCACGCGGGAGTTGCACTCGGTAGGCCCGGGTTCGATTCCCGCAGCTGCCAAAACTGCCACCGTGTTCACGCGGAGTACGATCACTTTAAACATGTGGGTCCACAAGCCCTTCCGAGAGGTTGGTGGTAGGGGAAGGAGGGTGCGGTCCCTGTGGATGCCTCCCCAAATGGGTTCCGGTCTAAATTGGGTGGCACTTCCCCGCCGTCCAAACAGTTACCTTACACCTTTCTCGTAGGTCGGACGGTCTGGGTCTCAACAACAACAACAGGTATAAATTGAAAGAGTTGGATAATTTCATTTTAAACTGAACTCAATCAAACAATGGCTCCCGATGTGTAACTAAAAGAATGGTGTTCTCAAAGCCCCTTTATTAAAATTGAAATATACAAAAAATGTTAAGAGTATGAGGATTGTGACTCTCGGCCATATTCGTCTGGTGACTTCTATGTTAAACGAGAATAATAATTTAAAGCAAAATATTTATAATTATTATACATTTAAACGCCATGCCATAAAGGTATAGGCGTAGGTTCTTTGGTGAAAATATTATTTACCAAACAGACAAATTATTTATAACGTCGCCTCGTTCTTTGATGAAAATATTTACCATTTACCAGACAGTACAAATTTGTTATTTGGCCACCTCGTTCTTTGATGAAAAAATTATTTACCAGACAGGACACATTATTTATTAGGCCGCCTCGTTCTTTTACTATATACTTTTGAAGTAGTCTCAGATATAATCTTGATGCCTCGTTCAACAGTTTGTGGATGCCATGGAGAAATTTCGAATTTTGTCTCTGGTACTTCTCTACACGTCAATCTTTCCTTAATCTCTTGATTAGGTAAGCTATAAATGGAGACATAATTCGATTAATAAATCGGTGCGTTATAAAAAAACGTGTAATATAACGCTACCAAGCGTTCCAAAACTCAAAATTATAGTAATGTAATTTTCGAAATGTGTTGCTTTTAACTATATTTTAATGAAATTATCCAGAAATTTTGGCTTCATGAAACACAGCAAGATATTTAACAATCGGTGTGATTTTTTTCCCAAATTAAAATGGATCGATAAAAAAAGTTATGATGAGCAGAAATCCAAACTCGAGTTCATTTTTTTCTACCGAATTTTCGCTTCAATTATAGTTTTTTAAACATTATTCAAAATTTCAACGCGTGGAGAAGGGGTGAAAAAAAATTTGACTCTTCGACAGAATTTCAAAGCGTTAGGATTTCACAGCATCGTTATCGTAAAAGTAGTATTTTAACAAGAATTTCATTGTTGTCACTGCTTTTTTTATCAAAACTACAAAATATGCTTATACTACTTAAAAGATAACTTTATTTACATTATCTTTTTTTTTAATCTTATCCCCTTGAGAAAATTTTAAAATTAGTTTATGCCAATTTTCCCCCCTGATAAACGAACTTTTCTAATTACAACATAAAATAAAATAAAATTGAATAATTACTCCCAAATAATTCATTATAACTTATCTCTGTGCCTGCGAAAATCAAATTATCTATCTCTCTGAGTAAATAAAATAAAACTTAAGTTTATAAAATATAATAAAGCTATATCCATCTCTTCATTCCAACTTATTTATAAGAATTTTTACGTTGATTGCTAAAAATCTTTGAATCATTTTAAGTCCACTGCAGTTGAAAGTTTAACTGCTTGATCATTTTCATATTATAATATTCTTATTCATCGTTCTACAAAATATATTCGAATTCCAATAGTCAATTTCAATTTCGTCTGATTGATGTCAAATGCATGAGATATCTCCATAATTCTATTTTCAGTTGCACAACTTCAAACCCGTTCTTGTTTGAATACATTATTTTCATTTTCTGTATTAAAGTGTTTATGTAGTTTTCAATTACATCTTCAAAGATATTTCATTCTATTGGTTTTTTTACATTTGCATACGGTAAAGCAAGTATAAGACAGATTTTTAACACTTTTTAACAAAGTTGTAAAGTGTTTATAACTTTGTCCATTCTGTCTGTCTTTCCGTTCGCACGATATCTGCTGTAAAAACGACTTTATCGAAATAGAATTTATTATGTTGTTGAGACGGTGTGTGGGACATATGGGAATGTAAAAGAAAAATGTCACCCAATTAATTTTGTATTAAATCCGGGTTTAAAAAAATGAATCACATTGAACCTTATGGAACCTAATTTTTCAAACATTTAAGCGGAGTTAAAATTCACAAATTGTTTTGAAAATTTCAGGAAATATTTAAATTATTACGTAAAATGTGTAAAAAAAATTTCCTCAAAATATGTTAAATAGTTTTCTAAATAAAAATTGAAATAATAATAATTGCCCATATTATATAAAGAGATCAATGTGACATATTGCAAAATAAAATATTTCATCCAACTTTTTCCCAGTGTCAAAATCATGATTTTAAAGTTCTTTTACATTGATATTTAGTGTTGCATCCCTCCTAAAACCACGTTATTTTTGCGTATTTTCTGTGCATTTATATTCTGCGCCAAAGCAATTACAATATTTTTGAGTTTAAATGATTATCAAACTTTCATTATATATACAACGAAGCCTAATTTTAATGAATGCAGAATATAAACAAGTCTGGAATATAAGTGATATGGATAAAATATCCATTGATTTTACATAAAGAAGCAGACGATTTTATAGCATTGCCTTTTTTGATGAAGTTTTAAGTTTTCAAGTAAAATAAATTATTTTAATACTGTGATAATTTTAAAAATATCACATCTGAATTATCTCAATTTTAAGATGTTTAAATAAAATTGCATTTCAGTTGGAAAATTTTTCATTATCAGTGCTTTATGCATGACTAATCTTTCTTGTTTGCTGATAAACGAATTTTTCTAATAACGACATAAAATCGTTTTTGAATAATTCCTCCCAAATAATAGTTTATAATTTATCTCTGCGCCTTTTAAATTCAAATTCTATATATTTCTGAAAAATTCACCTATCATTGGTTTATAAAACAAGTAAAACTACAACTATAACTTCATTCTAACTTATTTAAAAGAATTTTTACTTTGGTTGCTAAAATATCCTTGAGTCTTTTTATGTCCAAAATAATTTAAAGTTTAACAGCTTGATCCTTTTCATATTATAAAATTTTTATTCATCATTCTAAAAAATGTGTTAGAATCCTTTTAATAAATTTCAATTTCGTCTTATTGATATCAAATGCATGAAACATCTTCATAATCTTTTTTCAGTTCCACAACTTCAAACCCGCTTTAGTTTGAGCACGTTATTTTCATTTCTGTATTAAAGTTTTTATGTAGTTTTCAATCACGTACGTCTTCATCTTATATTTTTACATTTTTATACGGTAAAGTAAGCATAAGTAAGACAGATATTTTAAAAATACATTTAACATGCTTCTTTAATAGAATTTTAACTAGCACTTAATAGTTAAATGCGATTTAAATTTTTCCTTTTTACACAATCTCTTCATTATTCAAGAGAATAATTTTAAACTCTTTAGCTAAAGGAAAGTATAATTGTAACATCTCTGGTTGGGGTATCTTTGCCTGAAATCGGAGCATTGCAAAAAATGTAAATACGTTATCTCCGCTTATATCTATAATCGTAATAGATAAAAATTTAAACAATTTTTACTTGTTTTTAGAGGAAATGGGGTTTTATTTTTGAATATATAAAAATAATTTTAATATTTTAAACTTTTTTTTTTCGAAAAGTTTTGTCCGAGCGTGCCCCATTTTGTGTGCTTTCACTCAAAATATCTTCTAAATCATTAAAGATATATATAAACAGTAAGCAACAGAAATGTTCAATAAGACACCTAGTTTATAAAATAATAATTTATTTTTATAAAGCAAATTTAAGGGGATCAAAAATTTTCCGTTTATTAAATTTCTAATTTTTATATTTCGAAAAACAACTAACTTACGAAAACAAAAATGCTAGCTATGAAAGATAATCTATGAAAGCACTTTTAGTTGTATTGATTACTCTTCACTTTTAATAACCTGTGTTTATTATTAAAAACATGCTACACACTTTTTATTTTCAAACATGCACATGTACCCGTCTTTTGCCCGGGATTTAAAATGCAAACTAAAAAAAAATGCTAAGTAATAAATACTAAACCAGAACGCGCAGTAAATTCCTGAAAACCAAATAAAGATGTAACAATACGCTCGTTTATAACAAAAATAAAATTAGAAAACAACTGTCGCTCCAGGTACATTTTATAGTAATGAATAAACTCATGTTACCACTGGAACGTTTACATTTAGGAACTTTACGTTTAGGAGCTTTAAAGGAGCCCAGCAACCGTAAAAGCTCCAAACTGCAACAGCTTTAAGCGCGGCTAGTACTTAGGTGGAGGACACCTGCCTCTTACCTCCTTACCGTGGGATGATAACTGCGTTAATTTTTATTTTTAATGCTCGCATCCAAGAAATCTACGAAGCATGTATTTTTTAAATTCTATATTTTATTTTTTATACCTTAAAGCTCATGTTAAAATGCTTAATTGAATACTAATGTCGGCGACATATCATATCTTCAAATCGATTTAAATAAAAATCTGATGTGGGCAACACATGACTTTCCTCATATAATGCAATGACTTTAGTACTTTTAAAATTAACAAAAATGTTATTCTTATAGTAGATACTTATATTCTTTCAAAGATATTGAATTTTCTTGAATTAGTCGTCATTTTCATTGATTTAGCGTCATTTTTATTCATTTGGCGAGATTTTCGCTAATTTGGCAACATTTAAAAATATCGCCAAGTTGGCGACCTTCCGCTAAATTCGTCGCCAAAATCTGGCCAAGCGTTATGGGCGGAGAAATAAGTTATTCTTGCAGCAGATAAATGACTATTTTCTCGTGAATGGAACGAGTTAGATCCGCGAGAATGATGTCACCCGATTTATCGTATGATATTACATATGAAAAGTGAGCATTTTCTTAACAGTATATATAATTTATTTTAATTTATGGGACTTTTTGATAAATTTATTTGAAAAATGTGCAATATCTCGAGAACGGTTCATGCTAGCGTTCTAAAATTTATGTCAATCCTTTTCTAAGGAAAAATTACGTAAGAAATATCTATTTGCGTAACTTTATTAAAGGTTCTGATTTTTGATGATTTTTTCAAAATTTTACTAGAAAATTTAGGAGGAATTTAGGAAACATTCGATTGTGTTTTAAAACAATAGTCTTCCAGTATTCACGGATTATGATTTTTGTACCAAATTTCATTCGAATCGCTCCATTCGTTCGTGAGATATCGTCTCGACAGTCTCACACACATACACACACATCACCTCAAAAATGTTCGATTCGTGATCAGGGATGCTTGTAACGTGCTCTCCCGTCGAAAACTCCAATTCGAATTTTCGACCCCGCCACTATACTTTCCTTATACGTTATGTATATAAGGAAAGTAATAAATGAATGACAAATCATTAGATTTTAAAGGTCATTTTATTAAAACATCCATCACACGTACATATAATTTAAAAGCCAGAGCGCTTTCGGGTATCATCATACCCTTCCTCAGTGGCGTTAAAGAAAAAAATCATGCCAACATGCTTAAGTACTGTCCACTACCGGCAAGTTGAATTTGTATATAACAAAACTGGCATCACTACTAAACACGTTAATACATCCACGCAAAATCCCCAGAAACAGACTTAAAAAAATTACAAAATTATAAATACAAGAAAGACAAAAAGTCATAATCCAGTTTAAGCACAAATATACACAAGTAAAGAATTTTAAATACTTTATATTTTAGACTTTATATTTTAACTTAAAACATGGACGGGGTCAAAATTACAAATAGAGGTGCGATATAGATAAATAAAGAGAGATTCATAAAGTGAAATAGACCGGGGGTTATTACAGCTGATCAAAAGAAAAGAATTTTTGGAAAGGGGTTGAAAGTTATCATTAATCACTAATTGGGCAAGAGTAGTCGACTGCCTACCGTTAACGTCCCTAGCATGTTTAGCCAACCGTATACCAACCGTGCGTTTAGTGCTATCAATATCCAATATGAAACTTATAAACATTATCTGGAGAAAGAAGGTGTACTACATATACCCCTGCATGACTTTTAAAGTTAATGTTATCCCTAAATTTAACAGTTTGAATACGATTAAACAAACCCGCTCACTCAACAGATTAAATCTCACAAGGCGAGGTGACCACAAGGTTTTACGCCCATTAACCGCCAAGGAGCAAACAGGTAAATTTCTCATCCGGCAAAGCCGCAGCTGGGGTCCACGTTCTCGGCGGAATTATTCACCGGGTAGGGTCCGAAGAACACCCGCCAAGCTAGACCGCAGTCACCGGCCGGACCTTGGCTCAGGCCATGAATATTCACAGTCCAGTGATCACAACCACCCGGAAGAGTCAGGGCCTGATTGCATCACCGGTTCGACGGACGGTTCCTCGACAACCAGGTAACCCGATTTATTTGTCCCCAAGGTTGGAGGATCAGAGCTACAGAGCTAAGATCCGTTCACCACTCAAAGAGTGGGCTGCCGCGGTAACCACTTTGTAACCACGTATTCGAACTGATAAACAAGCGATTCTAAGATGAGTTCCATAAGAATTGCTGAATTTTTTTTCGCGCCAAATTATTTAGCTCTGGATTTTGAAATAAATTAACTATTCACTGTTTTTACACAAAGAGCCAGACGGGCGCGGTAGCCCTGTGGTTAGCGCTCGGAAGTTGCACTCAGTAGGCCCGGGTTTGATTCCCGCCACTGCCAAAACTGCCGCCGTGTCCACGCGGAGTACGATCACTTTAAACATATGGGTCCATAAGCCCTTCCGAGAGGTTGGTGGTAGGGGAAGGAGGGTACGGTCCCTGTGGATGCCTCCCCCACTGGGTTCCGGTCTAAATTGGGTGGCACTTCCCGGTCATCCAAACAGTTACCTTACACCGTTCTGGTAGGTCAGACGGTCTGGGTTGCAACAACAACAAAGAACCAGACGATTTATATTTCGATGACGTCATTTGAATAAAATTTATTTTTTTTCGAATAAATTACAAGTTTTCAAATATAATAAATTATTGTAGTACTGTGATAATTTAAAATATATCAGCGCTGAATGTATCGCATTTTAGAGATGCATTAATGAGAATAAAATTGCATTTCAGTTGGGAAGTGCTTCATAATCAATCCTTTATGCATAATTGATCGTTTTTTGTTATTTCTTTATATTTTCTCCTGCCGATTGCCTTAGCCGAAACAGAATATATTTAGAAAACCCTGATTGACTTGAACACAGTGTTTCATTCAGAACTTTTTGGCTGGAGAGAGGAGGGGAGAGAGCTAATGAAACTACTAAAAGGGACTATTTTTTCCAATAAAAAGTATCACAATCTGGAGGTGTTTGAGGATTCACTGCGGATTTTCACTTCCGGTTCAAAAAAATATCTTGAAACATCTTTTTCCCGAGATCTTATAAAGATAAAGCTTAGATAATGATTAATATGAATTCATCCATAAATTTCGGGGGCAGTAGGGGGTTTGATAAATATTCCCATTTCGGTTTTTTGACTTCCGGTTAAAAAAATCTACTTGAGTTTAAAAGATTTCCTTGTTTCTGAACATCAGAAATGACTATAGATAGACCTTAGATGATGACTAATACAGCTTCAGCGTTGACTTCTAGAGTAAACAGACAGTTTCACTAAAGATTTTCATTTCCGGTTGTAGAGAAGTAATTTCCCAGTTTTTCTAAATATCCGTATGAATGTAAAGTAAATATGCAAAAAGGAACTTAAAAGCTTAACAGTTGCATTGATGGTGAAGTTTACACTTCATTTTCCATCATATGAAGTCACCTTTATAAATTCAATGCTGTTCTTACATTTATTATCGGTAATTGATCCTTCATAAGCTGGGTTTTGTTCACCTAATGAGACGCGCTCTCCTTTATTATGGACCACAAAAGAAAATCATCTCAATTTCCAGTTTGTAAAATTTAAGCGTTAATAGTCATAGTCTGCGCAAAGAAAAATTGTTATGAGAGAAGCATATTTTTCTTCGCCATACGATAGTATAGAGAAAGTA